>CAJDSM010060554.1:0-18657 GCA_903981925.1 Ostrea lurida | reverse complement strand
GGCCACCTTGATCCCACCTCTAGTATATACCAGGTGTCCGCGTCTGCCCAGCTCTCATTCTAGTTTGGTTTGGGACTTGCGTGATGATCATTGTTCGTATCTTTGCCTTTCCATTCTTCAGGTTTCCTAGAATTCTTCAAAAATTGATCACCAAAAAAAAACAACAACAAAAAAAACCCACCCACCAGCATTTGAGATTTGCAAAAGCTACGACTCTTGTGAATTCATTTCTTCGTAAATTAAATCTGAATAATCTTTTCAAATCCTTTTTGTCAGATATTGATGAAAAATGACCCGCCAACTAACTTGTGAAATTACCATCCCTCAATATTCATTTGCCTGAATAAAAACAGTTGGAACAAACCTTAGATATATATATTACAATCCTCTTACTGGTCAAATTTTACTGAAACATTATCTTTATTCCACACTCAAAGAGATTAGGTTAAGAAATTAAATATTTGCTCAGAATATTCAAATTTTACACTTATTAGTAAACCCATAAAAATTACATGATGTTAATCCTTTTAATTGCAGTAATAATGTTTTTATGGAGATTCACAGCGATGATTATATGATGGAAATTTGATTCGCTAAAAATCGCAAATTTTACCGATACATTGGGACTTACGAGATTGATCACTCTTCCTTTATTTTTGCCTCATGTATGTCTCTCGACTTATTCGATATGCCAAGAGCTTGTTTATGCATATTGATCAGTTTTTGATTGAGGCAGGCCACTTACAAACAAGTTGTTGTTGCAATGTTTTAACAGTCACGCTTAAATGCAACATTTCGCAAAATTCTATGTCGTTACAAGGATTTAGTCTGCCAATATGGCCCGCATTGGGTGAAATGTTGTCTGATGTGGTGTCGCTAGCCATTGTTATGCCGTTTTTCATATACTAATATCACTACGGATTACTCCGTTTACATGATCAAGAAGTGGGCTCACGGCGGGTGTGACCCGGACGACAGAGGATGATTACTCCTCCTAAGCATCTGATCTCACCTCTATTGTCCAGGGGTCTGTGTTTTGCCCAACTCTTGTTTTTGTATTCTATTTAGGAAATATCGAGATTGATAAATGTTCGTTGATCTTTTGCCTTTACTTTATACTCGTTGAAACTAAACAAGCTAATTCAAAAAAAATTTATTCCGCATCCCTGCTAAGGGCATAATAATTGGGTGAAATACCTAAAATAAGCAGATGGAAAAGGTCAGTTACACATTGGTAACTCCCCCTCTCACTAGATTTTCACGAAAAAGTAGAACCACTTTTCATAAAAGTCATACTATTATTACGTTTTTCAATAAAAAGATTACAAACATACAACTTGAAAGAGAGCAACTTCCGGTTTGTTTTTTTGTTAACTCTTTCGTCAATTTCGTGAAGGAGGAATTTCCGGTTTGTAGGTTCCAATAACTACTTCCTTTCTCTCTTCCACCAGAGGGCGCGTTACGCATGTTTGTCAACATGAATGAATAAGTTACCCCGTTTCCTTTTCCTTTAATGGTTCTGGCAATAGGTAATACATCAGGCTCTTTTTATAGCCCACTGGCATTTTCAATTATTACATATCCACATATTTGGCCGTTTATCTCTTTTCAACAATGTGTTATCATATTTGTTACAACCATCTTACATTTGATATTCATGTTTACATCAAAATCTCCACCACGTGAATGTCGTATATTCATACGCGTATTACGAATTAGTTCCAAATTCGGGGTCAGAGAACGGCGAATTTAAAAAACTTACGCTTTTAAAAATCAGATTTAATCTCACTAAATGTTTTCATAATAATGACTAAAAAATTTAGTCTACAATATTGAATGGTGCATGTAGGAAACTTTTACAAGATTTCTGACTGAATTTAGAAGTCGACAGAGGTAAGTAAATCAGTAGCGCACGGAAACTCTGGTAGATATATGAACTACTTTCATCAATATTGTAGATTACAACGTCAATTGTCATGTTCAACTATATGTTCAAAGTTTATGATTATGTTTTAAGAAGATACTAACATTGCTCTTGTAAACACCAGTAAGGGGAAGGCGGGGCTAGTTCTGGGCAATACAATTTATGACTTCATTTTCATCCCAATCACGAGACGTCCTTTCTTGAGTTATAAGATGTTAATCACAACTTTAGTCTAATTGCACAAGATTGAGATACTACAAGTTATCATATGGAAGCCACCTATCTTATAGCAATATCTTGGTGTTTGACTTGTGACCTCAAAGCAATTAGGATTTTTTTTTTCAAGTCATGAAGAGTTATTTTATGAAATTTCATTGCAGAAAATATAATTATGTCTAGAAACAAAAGTGACAGATGTAGACTGGCAGAATGACAGACTGACAGACACAATGGATGGCAGACAGAATGACAGACGAAAGTCCGACCCAGATTAATATTTTCTGCTAAGGGCCTTATATGTGCGTGGTATGTGATTCTTCATGAGTCGAACTGTCTTGATCTCTCCAAACAATCTTAAAGATGAGCAAATTCAACTCTTGTCCTCTTGAACTCTCGTTCTTTTGAACCTCGATCTCTTAAGTAAAATCTATATCACTTTGTGATACGAGATCCGTTACGAGTTTGTTCTCGACACCTCGATGTACTAATCGAGCACCACATTTGCCGATCACGTGTGAAAAGTCTTGTGGTGATGATCACTTTACTGTAAACCCGACTAGAAAGACGAGGTGGAAATAAATATGCTAATCTGTAAATCTGATACAATCATATAAGTAACCGGTTTTGTTTAGAGTAAGTCCAAGGATTGGTGGACACATCTTTATTGTTAGACTAGTATGAATTGTGGCCATAATTGAGCTGTATCTATTGTTCTCAAGCATTACACATTGTTGAACATGATACTATTCAATTTCATATTTAGGGTGGCATAAAGTTTTAAGATTAAGATGAGAAGACTATTTTGGAAAACGAAATTATAAGGTACGACCTCTACACGAGACAGAAGATACATGTCTCCTACTTGAGGATACGAATTATTCCTCAGCAATTATGTTAAATTTATGTTAAACTAAGAGCCGGTCAAATGAAGTGCCTATTTCCGATTCTCCAAGCTTAGAACTGCCGAACGAACTGCCTATTTTCGAGCACCGTCACAAAATTAAGAGTTGGGTAAAGCACACCAGAGAGTTGGATTAAGTGTCTAGGAGGAGTAAGCATCCCTGTCGGCAGGTCACACCCGCCGTGGACCCTATATCTCGATCGATAAATGGAGAAATTCACAAGCCAAAAGTTGTGTGTAAAGAACGGCCCAACAATCAGTACTATTTAAAACACGTAAGACAGCATGTGATCCAATCACAATGATCTTTATAACGACCATAGAATGTGCTAAATGCTGACTGTAAACGAGAAGCATTGTATCCTTGTAACATTATATTTATTCTCTTCCTCAGGCAATCTTGTAAAAAGAAGCAGACGTTTCTGTTACACCACGTGAATCATTCTGTCTTGAGTTACTCCATCTTAACTACGGATTAGGATATAGATTCAATGGTCCAAGTTTCCTTCACGTGGCCAATGTGTTCAAGTTGCTTTACGTAAATCACTATATACATATGCTTTGCACAAATAGTTCTCATGTTCTGGTCAAAGCACTTTGAAAATTGGCGTTTAACCAGCTTTCTTTGGGGGGATGTATGGGTTATATCAAAGAGAAAGAAAAAGACATGAGAATAGTGTTTTAAATAGATCACAAATGAAAGTCATCAACCTTCTTGTACACTGAGAGTTCAGTATTGAGCAAGTGCCGTAAAGGGTTCTCAACACGGCTTTTATATTTTATCTGTCGAAGTATAGGACTCACGGTGGGTGTGACCGCTCGATAGGAGATGCATGCTTACTTCTGCTAGGCACCGTATCCCTCACAAACAAAGATATGTTGTTTGGATCTAGTAAATGTTCCACCAAGCCCCTGTCTTTACTCCTCAACGAAAATATTGACCACTGTCAAGGAGCAACTTCAGAGTATTGTGAAACTACATATGCCAGAAAGTGGTGTAAATCAAATGTGGATACTAAAAACTTCTAGTGAATTTGAAAATACCAGAAACCTTTCACATATCAACAACATCAAAACATATGGCTTTTCAACACTTAAAACACGAAACAGACCCGACTGGAACAGATTATCAGAGAATTATACGACACAAAGGCCTTATGTTCCGATTGTTAAATAGACATGTGGTGTCGATTGCGTCTTAAACAAAGCAAATAGAGAAAAATAGTAGACAATTAATTCATATTAATCTCTAATGAGTTGAATACTGACACATTACTAACAAATTATAATATTTGGTGTTAGAAACATCCGGAACCATAGATTCTACACACAAGTATTATCTGAAGTTGATATGATGTTAAAAGGTGACCCGGAAATCGCTGGAGCTTTGAGTACCTCTTGTTTAATGCAAAATATAATTTTAATTTTTAGGTTCTCGTAGGCCAGATTAAATCAGGTTTGGATTTGAAGTCAAATGGAATATAATCAAACCCGCGAAAACTCGAACTTGACTCCCGTCCATGACAAGCTTCTGGTTATTTGTAATGTCAGGCCATGGTACGAATTGTGAACTCCATTTATTAGAGCCCTCGCACCATAATGTTTTGTACGTCTTCAGTATGAAAGGTCTAGAAATTTTCATCACAATTGAGCATATCTACTACAATATCTAGTGCGAGTAGCCTTTATTTCTCGACAAGCTCTCTCGAATTAATAGTTTCGAAACAAGATAAGAAGTAGTTCATTGCTATGAACAATAACCATAATACGCATGTGTTGGCGACCTCGGTCAACTAGTTGGGTTGGGCGATATTCCGACAGTATTATACCCACAAACATAGACGAACAGAAAACAATGAGAAATAGAAGGACACACAACAGAGTACTCATTTCCAAGTCCTTCTGTACCTCCTGTGATATCAATTAATTATTTCGAGTAGCGATTGACAACTTATTCAACCACCAAAAAAAGTGAGGGGAAAAAAACAATTAAAAACGAGCGTATAAATCAGTGTACAAGAACTACACCATCCCTTATGTAACTGATTGCTTAAATGTAGCCCAAGAAGTCCATTGGGAAAGACATACTTGGTGGGGAGCCTTCAGTTCAGAATGACACGAGTAAGTAATTTTCCAGGCAATAAATCTAAGTTTACAATGAATTTATAACCTTTGCCTTTATAATGTGTAACAATTATCGATTCTGTGGAAATTATCCTAAATCATTTTTTCATCAACTGCCAGAGTTTTATTCGTTCTTATCAGGCGGTAGTATCATCCCCAACTTACAAATACCAGTGGACATGATCTATATTCTAATGTTTTTGTTCTAAGATCTTCTTGCGAAACGCAAGGCACTAATACTTCTTGTAATTTCTTTTTGCCTTGTGCGAGAACGCCTTACTACATCTTAGAACCGTTTTCAATTACGTATTCAGCTCGTTGCCTTGACCATTTAGGAATGATAATACAACAGATACAAATTGAATTGAGGTCTTAGTTTCGTGCCCATTTCATCAGTGGTGCAACAGTACAGTAGCATCGCAACGCAATTTAATTTTCCCGTGTCGTCCTACAGCTAATTGTATTACTCGCTGTACGATTATTCAAGATAAATCTTCATCTTCCACTATTTTACTCCACTTAGTTTTATTCTTCTGGTAAGGCTTTTCCTTTGACTAATAAGTATAAGCCCAATAATTTTGAAAACACTATTTTCCTTAACCGAATTGTTCATTATGCCCTTTTAAAGATAATGCGTCACCATTAACCAACCTATATTGCTCGAATGCAGGTCTTGGCTCCTTATGTCTCATGAGCAACAAGTTTTGGTTTTGTTGATTAGTCAATCTGTCAATATCTCCTTTTACAAATCGGCAAGATCTTAATTCACGGGTTGTGTTTATTCGCCTCACAAAAGGAGATCAATAATCTCACCATGCGAGTTTGTTCTATGAATTATGTCTATCAATATTTCTTGCAGCAATCTTTTCTATCTGTTGTAATTCATTTTTTCTTCTTCTGTTACTTTTATATGTATATTCCAAATTACACATAATTGTTCTAGCAACATAGTCATATCTTTGGCCTCACAGTCTGACTCGACTTGGGTTGTTTAAAGTGTTTCTCTACTATATTGCAACACTCAAGAAAAACGCACTGTTATGATAATAACGGTTATTTACATAAACACGATAACAAAAGATCTCATAAATTCATAAGATATCCGAACAGACTATCGTAATCTGTCCGACCAGTGCTTGAAGCTCAAATGCTCAAAACCTACGACATCTCGTATAGATCAAACCTCATCCATACCATATAGTATTAACATACCGACGGTGGAGAAGAATTGCGAAGTACATAGTTAACGACCACCATGATTGCCATTTAGCCACGTATGACTGACCGTGGACGAGGATTCAAACGTACTCTCGTAGTAATACTCTCCAACGTTATTAAAATTCTCCAAATTGGCCCCTCCAAATGGACAAAAACAGCGCTGCAGAACTCTCCCTCACCACACACCCCACATTCATTCATAGCGTCGAAGAGCTATCCCTATTTTAGTTCCCAAATTTGTGAAAACATAAACCGGAACCCATTCAGCACTTGACCCATTACAATTCTCATTGCAAATTCATATAAATTCTTTACGAAATAAATTCATGTGGAGTTTATAAACTCCTATAAGTCGATTTGTTACTAGACTCTAACTTCCATTACCTGCTAACATTATATTCAAAAATGTATTAATGCCATAACAATTAGGATTTAAACACAGTTCCAAATATCCGCGGGTATAACATTTTCACACATCAGCGTATACCATTAAGCATTGATGTGGGTATTTGTGTACACAAAACAGAGTTTACAATTATGTGATATATACATACTCTAGGTATGCCTATCAAAATACCACGAATTTAACATGACATAATTATTTCACCCTAGAGTACTATTGTAGTTTAAGTAGTTTTGAACTGTTCTTAATTCGCTCTGCAACAACGGACCGAGGTAAAGATCGTTGTTGGAGATTTGTGCGCTGTGCTATGGTTCTGATGTGTGATGATTATTCTATGTCAATCATATGCTTATGAAGGTTTTTTGATTAGGAGCATGTCGTCAAATATAGGGAGCGCTATTGTATAGGGAAGGGCCACTGTCTACTAATTGCATTCTGCAGCGAAGCGACATAGGGGTGTCGAATGTGTAGGCTACTACGGACATTCGAGAAGAGCGTAGAGATGGTTGGAATCTTTTTTGTCGTGCGGTTGCATTTCCATCGAAAAATATGCGAGGTTCTAATTGTAAGTGAGAACCTGCACTCTGGTGATGCAAGATAACCAGTTTCGTGATTATTATACCGTGTAAAAGAGGTACCCTCCCGTATATGCGCCTGCAATATTATTTTGTGCTAGTCCGACCACCTCGGTGAAGCTGCGCCTTAGTGGTGCAACTCTGATGCTCGATCATGTTTTGTGTTTGAAAGGTATGCTTTGGTGCGGATTGAGGTGATATTCAATCTATACTCTCAGGACCTCATACAGGGTTACTAATGGTTGACATTCAAAAGCTAATAGCACCGTTCATCAATTTTGCTGATTTTTTCGTAAATAGGAAATGTTTACAATCTACTGTATGTCCGGCCAATCGTGGTTTACTCCCTTCACAACGTCCCACCTTGGGTAACAAGGAAATCATCTTATGGTACGAGTCTGAAATTCTTCGGGACTTAGTTGGCTCTCTATATACATTAATGCACATGCGACTATTCAATATACCTATTCTAGTTGTTTTGATTTTGTTTATCGCTTAATAGTGTTGAACAGGTTATTAAAGTACAGGATTTTGTCCCTTCAACGACAAATTCAAATTGCGATCAGCAATCACCGAGAATGCCTTGGAATGTCTTTGGAGAATTTACAGATGCCAGTCTAATGCTGGTGGCGGCCATCGTTTATAAGAACTCTGTATTTCCCACAGCACTACTTGAATGTATGTGGCGGACTGCCTAACCTTGTGTGCATTGTGATTTAATATGGTCACGTGTTTGTCCCTAAGTAATTACTTTACTGTACTCAAGATTCAACCCTCTTTGGGCTCACGAGCTCGAGGCTCTAAGTGATCTTCAGATCAGAATTACTATCTCGTGCTCTTTTGCGTCACGGCACTCTAGAAATTCCAATTTTATCCTACCTGGCTTTAGCACCGAGCTAGGCTGATGGAAATGTTGATTGAAAAGTCCCGACCAAATATCCAGCCTGAGATGTGGTTGTATCTTTGTTCTCCGCTACCTACAGATTTTGTGTTTTCATCTGACCCCCTCTGAAAACGCCTACGTGGGAACAATGGCAAGTGTATTACTTCCTTATGTTTTTGCACGGTTATTGTTACTTTGATAATTATTTCTGACACTAGAAATTAAGAGGCACATCATCGTTCGTGGAACTCCCTTTAGAGTCGAAGCATACAGGAGCTACATTTCCTCCTTGATTAAATCGTTATTTAGTTCTTGTTTTTTATCATTGTTAGTAGATGCCGCAAATATTCGTTCTTCTGGTGTGGTTCCTGTAATATACTACTGAGCCTTTTATATCGCACAGAGTTGCCTCAACGAAACATTATACTTGTTTACTATGGTAATTATTTGCCCTACGGATGTGCCCTGGATTCGAGATACTCTTCGTGTCTCGTAGCCTCTCTAAGGAGGAGCGTAACCACTCGTTCACAGAATTTTGTTCTCCGTGTGTGCATCGCACCTTAGCTAAAAGCCAACCGGGACACAATATCCAGTACATGGCGGCCTATGTGTTCGAATCACTGTTTTGTTTTATTCTCTTATTCCTTCCTATATGTATTGTAATACGCCTTAGGAATACAATAGTAAATCGGAGCGTTGAACCGCTCACGCGGGGGTATAATATAATTTCGGATGTTCTATATTATATTTCCGGACTTATCAGGAACCTTAACATATTACTGGTGAGTTATAGTTTAGAGATTACAGTTGTTGGTGATTTTTATAATACTTTTTCCGAAAAATATTAAGCCGTTATTTGTTGCGGAGTCAAAAAGTAGAAATTTAATAAGACATACCACAGTTTCTAGAGTTCTTTTTTCGATAAGACCTCTCGTGTGATCATTTTTTGTAAGCTTTGTATTCTCTAGATTTTCTTTACCCGAAAAATACCTCAACATCTATCTATGATAATCAGTACATAACTGTCTACAGATGTTTTCTCACTTGAAAATACAGGAATTCTATTGCAACAGGCAGAACCATACATCAACCAAACTTAGTGTGTATGCATTTTAAGTTGAGCTCTTGTTTATGTATCACTTTATATTATTTGCTTATGTAAAAGGTTACCGTCTCTTCATATAGATATGCTCTTCTGTATTAGGTCTTCACTACGAAACTGAAATGATTTAAAGACTAGACCTGTTTACAATTACTCGTCAAAGAATGACATATTGAACTTTGCCTCATTCTTAGCGTTTAATTCCATGATGAAATGCAATATTTACTTCTTTAGATGGTATGCGTGATAACAGAATGATATGTTTTTATTTTAATTTAGTCAATTTGATGTTAATGCTGTAATATGAGTTGTGTCATTTTGCTATTATTGACAATATTTTGCCTTACTTCCTATCATCCATCCTATTCAAAATTTATAATACCGGTAAGACGCTAGTTATTTCGATTACCTTAAACTAAATAACCCTGATTTTAGAACCCTTTTTATCAATTTTAACGTCGTAGCATGCATGAAATTGTGCGGTACGAGAATAATTTTATAGTTTATTAAAGCCATATTTTGTTGCTCAGGATCATTATCTATTTGCTTTTGCTAAACTGGCTTATGTTCAATCAGCTGGCTTTAGAGTTCCTTGTATTTTTGGTTGTGGGTTTTATAACCTTTTTTTATTTCCTGCTCCTGCGTCAGTATTCTTGTATTCTTTTGCTTTTGGGGCGTATGATTGAAATTTGGAGCTTAAGTCTCTTGTTCTCGTCTTTAGGCCTTCTCAGGAGTTACGTTCATGCGGTGTTTAGTTGGTGGTGAGTAATTTGATATAGGTTTGTTCATGGGGTTTCACTGATGAGGGGTAACTCATTTCATGAGCCTCGTCCTTGGTGACAGTAATAGGGCGTGGAGTTGAGCAAAACTCAATTCCCAGATCGAGAGTATTCTCCAATTACCCAACCGACGACCAAAGTGCACAGTATCCCTCGCCGTGCCAGTCTGGGCCTATAACGGATTGTGGGCCCTACTGCATCCTCGCTCAAGCTAGGATCTCCAAGTCTGGGAACATTCATAAGTTACATGTAATATGTGACTATTACCAACTTCTAGATCAGCGTGCACATCTCTTAATACAGTCTAGTGTTACACCGAGTTTTGTGGATTTTAACGCATCGCAAGATGAGGGAGTTATAGACCACGAAAATTTTTCCACTCAGTACTAATTTCTTCGTTATTGATGTTTTCTGTGCATGTGATATACACTTTTGAGAATTGTGTCGTTAGTGGATACTTTGATTGTCGTATTATTTTGGGGGTTTTTTGATTTTATTTACCTGAGCTATTGAAGGTTTCTAGTCTCTTATCTACTTCAATGTATGTATTTATCTCTTTATAACTATATTCTCGTTTTGCTCAGTGATAATAGGCATGTATATACAAGTATAATATCTTTTGAATGGGAAATGTTTAGAAACTTTGTGGTTGTGCCAGGATGAAAGCGAGGATGTCTGGACACTCTATCCTTGAGCTAGGCAATAAATGAAGTTCACAATTTTTAGAGGTTTTCTCGGGTCTTAGTGTAATTTGGATGTGGTCTTTAGTCTTACTTAGAGATGACAGAGGTGATATAGTCTGTATAAACTACATGCTCAAAATTTACTGTATTTCTTCCTCAGACTGCATTTCTTAAAAAAGCATTAGGGTCCCCTCAAAAAACTAAATTAGGCACATTCTTCTTAGATTGGTATAGTAGATTAAATTATTTCGATGTCGATTCCATCACTGTTAGCTTAACTTTTAGTCTGAGGTTCTGAGTTTTTATCTCCTCTATCGTTTGTAATCAGCTGGTTGTACATAGATGCTGCGATAAGCCATGAGCAGACGCTCAGAGTCAAATTGGAGAATCAGAATGACCATGAAACGTGAAAATTAGTTTAAGAAATTGATATGTTGTGATAGCTGATATTGATAAAAATTGATATTACTGAAACATATAGACATCAAAACACGAGTAGCCTTGTCCGTTTCTTTTTGCAAGCTAGACTAAATTAATGATGGTCATTGTTAGCAAATGCTAGTGTATATTGTAAGAAAAATACAGTGCAGTCTTAGGGGGGTGCTTCATGGTTAGAACAATTTCCCGCAACGCTTCATGAATACAATGCTTCAGGTCTACAAACAACTTTGTGCTCCAGAGGATTATTTAAGGTGACTAGCCAATCAATTCACAACTTCTTACTCACCGTGGTGCAGATTCGTGTTACTCGATAAGAATAGAATAACATATTGGTTTGTCGTCTGGTGAACCACATTGTTCACTCTGAGAGTGAATTCCACATCGTAGCGCACGTATATTTAATATATAGGTTGAACCAGCTTCCGGAATGCCTGATGTTTCTTGCGTTTCCCATATATTACTCTGAGGGATCTGCGCGCAGGATAAGTGAGTTGTAGAGTGAATTACTGTGTTGCTCAAATTTTATATCGAACTGCAAACACCAGATCTAATTACGGAAAGAGGCTGTGCGCGGATAGGCGAGTAGGACGATATTATTAGCTCCATGTGTCTTCATCATTCATAGAGGACATGATCAGTACATTGAGTTTTCAAATTTTGCCATGGAACTCACAATAAACTTTTATTCTTTCAATATCTGTCATTAATAAATCTAAAAGACAAAGCTTGCTAGAAAAAGTATTATACATAGAAGTTGTTATGTTTTGTTCCGGTTTGCTTATAGCTGTCTCATATCGTATTATTAAGGGTCGAGAGCGAGACCGGGGAGGATGGATAGAAGGAGAGAGAAAGAGAGAGGCATTGGGAAGGTTCCCATTCAGTGGAACTAGTCATGTCGATACATTGGGGACTAAGCAGTGGCACTTGCAGCAAATTCTATTCGGTACAGATGAAGTTTGTATAAACAGTATGTTGGAGCTCGTGCCACATTGTATGTGGGTCCTGTGTACACCTGATTTTTTTACTGCGTGAAGTTTGTGTGGCGGTGTCTTGTCAAACTGTAATAGCTGAATCCTTTTTTGTTATCTTAATGGCGGGTATGATGGGAAATGTCATGCATTTCAAGAGATCGGGACCAGCGCAGCCGTTATGCATCGATATATAAAGCCTCTCTCTCTCTATTTCTACCTAAGCTATGTGGTGATTTTGACTAACGGATACTCCGTATGGTGATGCGCTGCCACTGTGCACCCAGAACAAAAGACAATGGGTGGTCTTTACCAACGGAGGCGGCAGTTTCAACGGGTCAGAAGAGCTCTGTATAAACAGCTAACCGGCTATGAGTCAGTGTTTGGAGATCTAATCTGGCCGGGGATAAGTTTAAGGATAGTAAATTTTTGATTGAATTGGCAAAATATACACCTCCTGCTTTTCACTCAAATTATAGCATGCAGTTTTGAATTGTGCGATGAGCTGTCATTTAATATTCTGTGTGCTATGAAGTTTATTCTGCAGTAGTCCTTTTGGCTTGTTTATCGTTAGCCAATATGACCTTCCGTGCTGTAGATAAACTAACTTCATTGTTAGATATCTCAGTGGGTGAGCTTGCTCTTTTCTTCATAGAATTTCTTCGTCTATATTGTAGGTATCTGACTCGGTCTAATGTTAGTACTGCACATCAAATTGAGAGGTCTATCTGATTTTTAGGCATTGGTAGTTATTTTATTTATTTTGAGTACCGATGCAGCTGGACGTTGATTTTTTTCATATAGTGGTTCGGTGGTGGCGTATCTTGGTGATTTAACTTCTTTGATGTTTGTAGTAGATTGGTTGTATAGGATTGTTGCCAGAAAGTGTGTCTGAGTTATGATTCGGAACTTTGTGAGTCGTTTTATCTGGTTTTTCAACTAAGTGAATTTCGGCGGATTTATGTTATCTATAAAGAGACTCTTCTTAAATCATCTGCGAGTTTATTGTCATATTTTTAATGTTATTATAATTACTGTTCACATATCTTTTTCTTTGGTGACCTCGTTTTGCGATTCTTGTGCATGTTACTTGTTTTCTTCGCTTTGTATGAGATTGTGTATGTGGTTCAGGTAAGTTATGATTTTGGTAGTTTGATGCATGGTTCAATTTGGTATTTAATGTTGGGTAGTTGGATTCCAGCTAATGATGTATATTTACTATTGTCTCTTTATGGCTGTGACAGTTTTGATCAAGTATTATAATTGTGAGCAATGTGTTTTAGGATGCCACAATGCAAGCGGAGCAGACATAGATGCTTCAGTTTGATGACAACAGTGTCTAGGTTTATTTAGTGAATTTTTGGTAAGGCTAGAGTAACAGTTTTGACGATACATTTGTTCTTGTGACGGTTTTTTTAGTTGAGATAACCATTTTGTTTTATTTGTTGTTTGATGTGTAACTCGAACGTCTCGCATACTTGAAGTCTATTTATACTATTTTCAGATATGCGTATTGACTTCGTTTTGAGGTATTATGGATACGGTTGTACTGGGAATAGATGAAGAGTTGATTTCACATGGGAATTAGGAGAACGCACGTAGAGTGGCTGTTTTTTTTAAATTGTTGTATTTGGCATAGGTTAATTCTTTTTATGAATTTTGAATTTTTTTTGTTATGGTTTCATTATCACCTACGGACATGAGACCTCCTTTTGTTAATGGTGTAAAAGTCATGTATATTGTATGTATTCGTTATATTTATCTACGTTTTGTTTATCTTAAGTTTGTTTGTGCGCATATTGGTTTTGGGATTTTTTTTGTGATTATTGTTAATTATCTTTGTTGAAGTGTTACTGTGATTTATCGGTTTTGTTATGACTTTTTAGGCGGATTATAGGGTTTTGTTCAGTCGTTGTTTATTACTTTGCTAGCGACTAGAGCTATTTCGGGGGTTATTCTTGCATCGCTTTTAATAAAATTTAGACTTGTGTTGTTTGCTGTTTAGATTGCTGGTATTGATGTGTGATTCGAGTGGGTTTGGTTGGTGATTGGGGGGGGTGGTGGGAGAATTGAGGTGGCGCATCTTATAGCGTGGTGTTGATGGTTATGTTTGAACGCCATTTAGTTTTGATTATCTCATGTTTGCACGTCAGGACAATGTTATTTTTTTCCTCAAAGTTTATTTTTCTCTCTGAGCTAGTGTATGACCATGTGTATTGGTGAGGCGGGTTTCTGATCTGCGTGAAGTTGTGTCCTTTGCTCATGGATTGCTTGGTAGGGTGTTTTGTGCTTACCTGTGACTCTCGGGGAGTTACCCGGTTATGAAAGGGGAGGTCCATTGTGAACCCGGTGATAGTTCCACCTTAAGGTTAATCGGTTCTTTCAATCTATGACATGTACATGTATGATGAGCACCTCTATATTGTGGGAGTCTTGTTGTTCGTAGTACAGTGATGCGAGAGGAGAGAAAAAACAATATTGTTGCAAATTGACCTGTGTGAAGAGTGAACTAGCGAGTGTACTTCCGGCTCCATGGGATTTATTATTTACTCTCACAAAAGTGGTTTAATTTCACCTAGCTGCGCCTTTAAATCTTTTCTTCCCTTGAATGAATTAATTTAACTCTGGGGAATATGTATTCGCTATGGTACCTGTCAATTTTATTTGTATTTTTTATGTCGCTTATCAGATAGGGTTGTACTATGCCGAGCTACTATATCCATTCTTGTATTGCATGTCATATTCTACATTGAAAAACTATTGATCTTCTGTGGATGCTCTTACCTTGAATATATTTACGCACTTTGTATAATCTGAATCGCCTCAGCTTGAGTTGTTTATTGCAAGATGAGGTTGGGTCGGTTGAGTGAAATTACTTCTCTCGCTTATTTGGAGAGTGGTATGTCATTTTTACTGTAATTTTGTTTAGGAGGCTGTGGTAGTAGTATTGCTCTCTGGCGAATTTGTCGCTTGTTGCAGGTGTTAAATTGAGCTATAGATTATATACCAATGTGAAATGTGCGTTTGTCTCGTTATTTCGGTGGTCCCCAGTTTAGAAAAATCAGATGATGTCCAGTGGTGCGTGATCTATGCTTGTAATTGAGGGATATTTGATTTGTGTGTGGTACATATAGCCGGTGTTGACTCGATTCTGTGATGGTTAGTGGTGAATCTTTTTTTCCCAGATTTAGTTGTGTATGTTTTGGACGTTCGTCGTTGTGCTTGCGTGTGATACCACGTGGTTGGGTTTGTAAGTGTATCCGTTTGTATAGTGCTGTTTCTAGAATTGTGTAGTCGAGGTCTGCGCTTAGCAAACATTGCCCGGCGTTAGCCATGGGGCTGTTCGGATTTGCTTAAAAGCGGTTGTATTTGGATTCTCTCAGCATGTCAAAGTGGTAATTACTTCTAAGGTGCTGGTGGTAGCCGTTGTGCATGGCTCTTGGGTGTTATATTTTTGGACCCGACGGAATAACATGCGTATGGGTGTAGACTCTAGCGTAATTATGTATGGTCGGGGATGCCTCTCTCGGTCCCGTTTTTTACACAAGCTAGTGCGCGTGTTCGTCCTGTCAACTGTTATGGTATATTTAAAGAATTAGACTTTTGTCAGATATTGATGAAAAATGACCCGCAAACTTTACCTGTGAAGATACCATCCCTCAATATTTATTTGCCTGAATAAAACAGCTGGAACAATNTTTTGTCAGATATTGATGAAAAATGACCCG
Organism: Ostrea lurida; assembly: GCA_903981925.1. NCBI lineage: Eukaryota > Metazoa > Mollusca > Bivalvia > Ostreida > Ostreidae > Ostrea > Ostrea lurida. The sequence goes on along the minus strand of CAJDSM010060554.1, from coordinate 2,709 downwards.
CCAACTCTACTTGTGAATATACCATCCCTCAATATTCATTTGCCTGAATAAAACAGTTGGAACAAACCTTAGGATATATATATTCACAATCCTCTTACTGGTCAAATTTACTGAAACATTATCTTTATTTCACACTCAAAGAGATTAAGTTTAAGAAATTAAATATTGTTCAGAATATTCTAATTTTACCCTTATTAGTAAAACCCATGAAAAGTAATTTGAAGTTGAATCCTTTAATTGCAGTAGTAATGTTTTATGGAGATTCACAGCGATGATTATATGTATGGAAATTTGATTCGCTAAAATCGTAAACTTTACTGATACATTGGGACCTACGAGATTGATCACTCTTCTTTATGTTTGCCTCATGTATGTCTCGAGACTTATTCGATATGCAAGAGCTTGTTATGCGTGTGATCAGTTTTTAATCGAGGCAGGCCACTTACAAACAAGTTGTTGTTGCAATGTTTTAACAGTCACGCTTAAATGCAACATTTCGCAAATTCTATGGTCGTTACAAGGATTTAGTCTGCCAATATGGCCCGCCATTGGGTGAAATGTTGTCTGATGTGTGTCGTAGCCATTGTTAAGCCGTTTTTCATATACTAATTTCACTACGGATTACTCCGTTTGCATGATCAAGACTATGGGCTCACGGCGGGTGTGACCGGACGACAGAGGATGATTACTCCTCCTAGGCATCTGATCTCACCTTTATTTGTCCAGGGGTCCGTGTTTGCCCAACTCTTGTTTTTGTATTCTATTTAGGAAATACGAGATTGATAAATGTTCGTTATCTTTGCCTTTACTTTATACTCAGTTGAAACTAAACAAGCTAATTCAAAAAATTTATTCCCATCCCTGCTTAAGGGCATAATAATTGGGTGAAATACCTAAAATAAGCAGATGGAAAAAGGTCAGTTACACATGGTAACTCCCCCTCTCACTTAGATTTTTACGAAAAGTAGACCCACATTTTCATAAAAGTCATATCTATTATTACGATTTTCAATAAAAAGATTACAAACATACAACTTGAAAAGAGGGCAACTTCCGGTTTGTTTGTTTTTGTTAATTCTTTCATCAATTTCGTGAAGGAGAATTTCCGGTTTGTAGGTTCTCAATAACTACTTCCTTTCTCTCTCCACCAGAGGGCGCGTTACGCATGTTTGTCAACATGAAATGAATAGTTATCCCCGTTTCCTTTTCCTTTAATGGTTCTGGCAATAGGTAATACATCAGGCTCTTTTTATAGCCCACTGGCATTTTCAATTATACATATCCACAATTTAGCCGTTTATCTCTTATTCAACATGTGTTATCATATTTGTTACAACCATTCTGACATTTGATATCATGTTTACATCAAATCTCCACCACGTGGACGTCGTATATCCATACGTGTATTACGAATTAGCGCCAAATTCGGGGTCAGAGAACGGCGAATTTAAAAAACTTACGCTTTTAAAAATCAGATTTAATCTCACTAAATGTATTTCATAATATGACTAAAAAATTTAGTCTACAATATGAATGGTGCATGTAGGAAACTTTTACAAGATTTCTGTAATTTAGAAGTCGACAGAGGTACAGTAGCGCACGGAACTCTGGGTAGATATTGAACTACTTCATCAATTTGATTACAACGTCAATTGTCATGTTCAAACTATATGTTCAAAGTTTATGATTATTGTTTTAAGAAGATACTAACATTGCTCTTGTAAACACCGGTAATGGGGAAGGCGGAGCTAGTTTTACTGTATAGAACTGGGCAATACAATTTATGACTTCATTTTCACCAATCAAGAGACGTCTTTCTTGAGTTATAGATGTTAATCAACTTTAGTCTAATTGCACAAGATTGGAGAAAACTAAAGTTATCATTTGGAAGCCATATATTATGCAATATCTTGGTGTTTGACTTGTGACCTCAAAAGCAATTAGGATTTTTTTTCAAGTCATGAAGAGTTATTTTATGAAATTTCATTGCAGAAAANATATCTTGGTGTTTGACTTGTGACCTCAAAATAAATTAGGATTTTTTTCAAGTCATGAAGAGTTATCATATGAAATTTCATTGCAGAAAGTATAATTATGTCTAGAAACAAAAGTGACAGATGTAGACTGGCAGAATGACAGAATGACAGACACAATGGATGGCAGACAGAATGACAGTCCGACTCAGATTAATAATTTCTGCTAAGGGCCTTATATGTGCGTGGTATGTGATTCTTCATGAGTCGAACTGTCTTAATCTCTCCAAGCAATCTCCCGGTTGTGAACATCTATCCCATTTTTGAAGATGAGCAAATTTACTCTTGTCCTCTTGAACTCTCGTTCTTTTGAACCTCGATCTCTTGAAGTAAAATCTATATCACTTTGTGATACGAGATCCGTTACGTGTTTGTTCTCGACACCTCGATGTACTAATCGAGCACCACATTTGCCGATCACGTGTGAAAAGTCTTGTGGTGATGATCACTTTACTGTAAACCCGACTAGAAGACGAGGTGGAAATAAATTTGCCTAATCTGTAAATCTGATACATACAAATAAGTAACCGGTTTTATTTAGATGTAAGTCCAAGGATTGGCAGACAAATCTTTATTGTTAGACTAGTATGAATTGTGGCCATAATTTTGAGCTGTATCTATTGTTCTAAGCATTACACATTGTTGAACATGATAGCTATTCAATTCATATTTAGGG
>CAJDSM010060544.1:0-15353 GCA_903981925.1 Ostrea lurida | reverse complement strand
GGGGGGCATCACCTAGTGAGCTTTGTTCACTTATTTCTAGTTTTGATTTCTTATTTCTATATGAACTTTCATTTCATATTTTTTTAGTATGATCGAAGAAAATGGACTACTGGAAACTTTTCGAGAACGAGTTTTAGAAAACATCAACATTACCATAGACAAAGAAGCAAAACAACAGAGACGAGGACGAGTAGACGACTACACAACACGGATCATTGATTCCATCATTGAAAAATGGGACCCAAGCATTACACTCGAGGACTTGCCAGAGGATGGTGACGAGGTACGCGCACTGAAAAGAACTGACATTATAAAGGCCCACAAGAAAAGCAAATTGATTGATCGGCTAAAAACGGAGAGCATCCAAAGTGATCTGAACAAATTAGACGATGAGCTCTCAGCACGGGGTAGCGAGTACGTCGTGAGCATATTTATCCTGAAGTTTCTTTCCAGCGTTGTATGTCATCGAAATAAAAATATAGCAAAGCAAGCAAAGAACATTAAAGGAAGAATACACGAAATTGTACTCGAAGATATTGAAACAAAGTGTAGCATGGACACAGAACTTATCCATATAGCAAAGAGCGAAAAGACTGTGCTGAGGACTTTGAATCCGAGTAGCAAATACGATGAAAACTTCTCCCCAAAAGTCCTTCATCTGTACTGGCTTTTAATGGAACAGGATTTAGATAGGAACAACTATGAACTCGATAAAAAGGGAAAGGACTTCAAAATGAAAGAAAAATATTATAAAAAAATAAAATTCTTCATTGCCAAGGGGACAGATGTGCCCAGGGTTTTGAAAGAAAAAGGCCGAAAATTGCACCGTCGGCTCGACTCTACGTTCGGAAAGAATGTATTACCTCACTGAAAAAAGAAAATACTTTTGATCGATTCATCTGATCAAATAAAATAAACAAAAATTGTTCAATGTTACAATTCATCGGAATTATTTTCATTTTTTGTATTGTTTTTATTTGATTTTTTTTTATCTTCTTGAGTTCCAAATTGCAGGAACAGATAGTATGTAAATTACACACTGTACATGAATGCTCGAAGACTGGAAATCATTAGCGGACAAATTCACTATCAGTTGCATCAACAATTCCAATCACACACGAAAAGCTTTTATGTACCTTGCTGTTTCTTACTTTTTAAAATATTTTTCTGTGTGTATATTGTGTCATGTGACATTCGAGAATTTTTCACTCCTGTAGAGAGGCCACCAGAATGTAATGGATATAAAAAAAAAAGACATTTAATATAAGTATTTTCATAATGTATTCGATGAATATGATTGATGTTATTCATTTCATGTAGTGGATGAAATTACCAAAGAAACCTTCATAATTCAGTCTTATACTGTTTACTTCATTCACATTGTTCTTCATAAATCCAGATAGTGCAGATGTCAATAGAAACGAAATTGTTCTCTAATGGGGTCCCCCTATAATAAAAATTTGAGGTTTTTTTCAATTGACACAAAAATACCAATATAATTCTAATTCAGTGAATCACTGGTACTTCGTATCTTTAAAAATACAGTTTCTATTTTATTTCTATATATACATGTACCATTGCCTTGGAAATCTCAAAACTGTCTCTTAATTTGTCAGGGTACCATGATAGGTACAATTCCCCCAATTCTTACGGGAAAAGAGTACCAATTCGTTTCCCATAGACCTCAATGCTAACCTTTGGCCCTCTCACTAATTAACTATGGTGATTGTAAACAAATGTTCACCAACATTTGAAGTTCATTCCAAGTGCTGATAAAAAACGAAAAAAAATATATAGGGTCCCATGACGTTTATAGGTCATATTTGTACATTTTTAAAACGCACAGAGATCTGCAGTAAAGAACAACTTAAGGCTTCATTTCAAGCATACCCCAATCATAGCAATTTCCTCATTCCTTTCTCGATTTTGAGCAATAGTTTTTTTATCCTGACAATTAATTCACGCTTTGATAATATTTCTCTCAATTCCAAATAATTTCATTCTTGATGTTAGCCAATTACGCAACACCCTTGCACAATATTGGGTAAACCGTGTCCGGGTCACAGGTCTGGGGGTTTGGTACTCTCTTTCTTAAGCCGCTGCAGTTTCTCTGTAGCTGGTTACACAATTCCAAAATTTCCCTGAAGTGTTGAATCTCGCCCCTTTAGTGCTAATAGGCAATAAAAAAATATTCCCATGGTCACGTGATTTAATGCGTATTGATAAGTGAGTAGTCAATACTTGGTCATTTTCAGTTTATCAACGCTTGTAAAAGCAGCTGGGGAAAAATCAGGACATGTGAACCTACCACCAGCCCAGTTTTTCCAACTTACTGGCATCCTCATATGTTTATTCAAATTTTCAATTTCAGTTTTTATGGATGTGCCACAATTGTAATATCTTTTTGCTGTATACGTTATTTCTGCATATTAAATGTACATATACATTGTATGTACCCGTAATTTTAGGGGATTAGCATTTTACATTGTGTGGTAGGTGTTAGTCTGATCCCCTATCAGGTTTGATAGATTTTTGATCAGATTCAATAAATGACATTTTCCATCTCTATATAGTTATTCATTTGATTGAGTGACCCCATTCAGCAAAAACAGAACTGCGGTTAGATCGAGCAGCATGGGGAAACATATAAAACCTATTTCTGAAATCGTACAAGAATTCTTCATATCAAGGAAATGCAAAAATAATTTCAAGAGAAAATGTCACAAACGTCGCTTATGTAAACCCTACTGAGAAAACTGGTTTCTTAAAATAGAATTTCTCAGTATTATAAAAATGGAAAGCATAAAAACGTTGTAATTGTTTAAGCTATAAAACTCGCCGGTTGATTTTGATGAAGGGAGTGGTGTAAAAATATAATGCTGGCCTAGAGTTTAGTTCCGTATTAATAAAGTAAATTGCGGTCCACCATCTTCTCTAGCTAAATGTAAAGGCAAAGATAACGAACAGTGATCAATTCGTAGTCCCAAATGAATACAAAAACAAGAGTTGGGCAAATACGACCCCTGGACACACTAGAGGTGGAAAATGTATATCAGGACCTAAGCGAGGGAGAACATTCCCCTGTCGACCGGTCACACCCGCCATGAGCCCATAGTCTGATCAGACAACGGACAATCCGTAGTCAATATCAGTATGTGAAAAAAACGGCATTAACAATGGTATGAAACACATCAGACGCGATTTGACTTCAACTGTAGAGTCATATGGTAAAACTAAAATTATATAACGACCATAGAATTTGCGAAATGCTGCCTTTAAAACGTGACTGTTAAAACCCCTGCAACAAAACTGTCTAAGTAGCTGCTCTCGATTAAAAAACTGATCATATCGCAGAACAAGCTCTTGCGTATGATATAAGTTTAGCAGACATACACAACCTTATGCAAGTGATGAAGTGGAATATTGCTACATAATGGGAGTTGAGATCGGGAGAAGCTGAAATCGTCCCGTTGTCATAAAGTTTGAGTAGTTACATGTAGTTGCTCAGATTACATGTCATCATAGTAACAATAACATATCCAAGTGACGAAAGCAGACATGGAAGACTCTGTGTGTTTTATTCTAGTTCGCTGGGATATATTGATCGACAATTTGAATGAAAACCATAATGATAAGTAAAACGTCCGTCGAATATTATCGAAATGGTCGATTGAAGGCCACCGCTAGATTCCTCTGTAGAAGCTTTTGAATGAATTCTGCCTCATGAGTATGTTTCTAATACGCTATTTCCCTCCTTAGACATTGATTGATTCACCATTTCCGGTGAAGGGCTCCAAAATTGTACTCGGCACTCTGGCTGGAAGCAGGGAGTATCTTTATCGTTGCCACAACCTGCTGTGACCACGGGTCCTCAGCTTTTCCGGTCTCATCCGAAGAACCGCCCCCATTCAGTCGCCTCTTACGACACGAAAGGAGATGCTGGGGACCTCCTTAGATAGCGAAAATGGGGATCTTTTTGTGATGCTAGTATCATCCGAGTTTTAGAAAAGTGGGCTCCAATTGATGGTTTGATGTGAAAAAATAATTTGGGCATTGCCACTCTATTTTAGCATAACCAAACCCGAAACTAATACAACTTTTAAAAATGGTTGCTGCAAGTATTCTATAGCTAACAGCTTCGTTACGTATGAAAACGTGTTATGGCGTCATTAATTACATCATTTTTTTTTCAATTTGACCCCAAAAGTATTATTTTCTAAATGATTTGAACATTCAAGTAGTGAAATTTTAAAATTTCCAGATTATTATGCATTTTAGATTTCTTTTTCTTGTTAACATTTTGATAATTCAAGTCCGTAATAGCTTTAACAAAAAACCAGTTTCAAACCTCAAGAGGAATTTTGAAATTATAGCTTATTTTTGGAGGCAAATATAAATGTCTCCCCCTGTGCTGTCAGTGGAGTTGTGTTGAGGATTTTTGGCAAATTTCTAAGTTCAAAGGGGCACAACTCCACAAAAATTAGAGGATAAAAACTTCATGGTACATGTAATATATGATGCCCATGCTACATACATGTATAAAATTTCTTAACAATCAGATCAGTAGTTTCAGAGGAGTTGCGCTGTCAAACGTTGTGACGGACACACGGACAGGTCAAAAACAAAATGTCTCCCCACCAAAGGGGGGGGGGGTGGTAGGGGAAAGGGATACATAATCATGATCTGCTTGAAAACCAGGAGAATTTTGAACTGAAAGTATGCCATGACATATTAAGTCTTAGATACACACCTGTATCTAATTTATGTATTTTGATGACATACATTCCTCTCTACCTTTCTTGATTATAATATTCTTATATTGTTGACTTTGTGACAAATTTTTGTCCTGTGACTTATTATCTCCTCTGATCAAGAGTTATCATTGTGTCTTTTTGTCTTGTTGTTTTTTTTTGTCCTACCTATTTTGTGACTCCTTGTCCTGTGGCTTTCTGTCCGTGTACCGACATATGATATTGACTTAGAAATGTTTTTTGAATCAGTAGCTTCCTTCTATTAAGATTTCGTTAAGTATGGGGAAAATCAATTGACAATTTTTTTTTCGTGGTACTGTATTCTTTAACTGTATTCTTTAAGATGTGGGTAGAATAGTAGTGTTGGCTAGTGGAGAGTATGTACTCTAGCAGTGAATCATCAATATGAAATACCAAAACAAAAAAATATTTTAAAAAGAAATTAAAACGAAAGTGAAAGTAACACGTGATGTACAACATGGAAACACACAATCTATGTTTGACATACTGTTATCTGTATCGATTCTACAAATACACAAAACTAGAAAACTCGTAATTCAAGAATATCTAACTACATGTACATGTGTCGGTGTTTATTCTCCATATTCCATATTTACCCAGTATAAATGTCGCAATGAGCAGTTCAGTGTCAGTTTTATGAGGAGACCCGTCGTTAATGTTTATTTTGTCAATCATACTAATTTTTAAAATCAATTTCTAAAATTCAAAATTTTGTACATTGTATGTCTACATGCTCTGTTTTAAATGGATATGGTTGGGGTAGCATTCAATGGAAATAAGCACCAGTGCTTTCATGGGCTATCCTAAGGTGTAAATCTATGATACATTTGTATTTTATTTCATGTTAACTTTATACTTTATAAATATATGTCTAGTCTTATGATTTCCATAATATTTTACCTGATATGGATTTATATTTCATTATTCCTGCCATTTTAATGTGCTATTAATATCGCCATGTATCATTGATTTTTACCCTGAATAAAGTATCTATAAATAAAAAAAAAACAGGTCGTCACGTGTGCAGTAAGTAATCAAAACGGCAATCCTTCAACATCTAGAGAGATGAAGATTTTCGAAAAATAAATACCTATGTGGTTTAACCTGATAACAATGTCATTCAAATAGAAAACCGTTATAACCAGAACAACCCGTGACTTAAAATTAGAAATTACGATCAGGTTAAATTGATCTCATACCGGTATATATAAGTTTCTCCGTTTTATGTGACAATCAGATTTTAATTGCATGTACATGTAGTACATGTAAATGGAGTGTCAAGCAACAGTAAGTTAACAAATTACTTTAAAAAATATTCTATATGAAAAAATAAAGTTTGTAAATGACAAATATGCATATACATATTCTTTAAAAGTTAAAAATATTCTTTGGTGCACAAACATAAACCTATAATCGTATAAAGCAATTAAACTTTTATCAATTTTTATATATTTCCTTCGTAAACTGAATTACACTACCAAAGAGTTCTTATTCATTTCAAAGAAAAAAAATACATACATGTACCTTATAATACAATATTTCAATTCATTTACCATACGTTCACATTTTAATTTTTTGACAGCTTTTATTAATTTTTTTTTATTTGAATACAATTCATCACTCCAAAATTAAAGGTCACATCATAAATATAACAAACATTTATGGAAATACCGTTTTAGAATTCACCAACGAAGCCAACCTAATCTACCCGTTTCGTTTCTACGATTTCCCCCAATAATTAACTATAGACGATATTTTGCCAGTATTGAAAAAAAAAGTTTGTGACATTGAAAAATAAAATGATATACTGACAACCCTTCCCCGATCGACGAAGTTGGCTTTAAATTATCAAAAATAATGTAAATATCGTTATCATACGCCCTCATAAATATCATTCAGTTAGCAGAGATGTCGAATAAGGGGCGAGATCAAGTTCAATATCCGACAAAAAACTATGAAAATGGACTAAAATTCACATAGTTTTCACCAAGACGCCCCCCCCCCCTTAAAACTAAATATGATGAATGTTGAAACTAATCAATTAACAAGTAAACATACATGTTCGAGTAAAAATAGCACTCTGTACCTACATTTTCCAGTGATTATTCACAAAGTATGAAAGTGTACATTGAAACTATCAAATGCTCTCTATATATAATGAAATACTAGTATCGTGTAGGTTTTTTTTTTTAAAAAGTCTTAGGACTTAGGGTGTTTTTACCCACCCTCCCCCAAACTATTTGAATGTAGAGTTTTACCCGTCATCGATCCTTTGATCTCGCCCTAAATAGGTACAAATTTGAATTATCTTAAAAAAATTATCTCACTGATCTGCATACATACATTTTAATCCAGTGAAATGTGTTCACCGCGCGCCTTTGGATTTTGAAAACTCAAACTAGCTTTGCCTTCTCATGTATAGACTCGCTGTGTAATGCGTCTGTCTTTGTCGCCCATTTTGAACCAAATATTTTCGTCTGAATTTCCAAAGACACCTAAAACATTCAAATTTCGCTTTGTAACTGAACGTGAAAGAAATGAAATTCCCAGGAAATATTTAAAAACCATATTTTGGGGTAATAATTCAGAGACAGTTGATCTGATTTGAATATGATTCATTATCATTAATTCTGAAATAATACTCATAACATAATTTCATAATTAAACATAAAATATGAATTGCTTAATAAGACAATGTTCATATACATCTACTTCATCTTAGATGTCAGAAACAAAGATAGAAATTGTCGTACGAACCAGTCAATGTCGTCGAGTTGTGTCCACCTTGTCACGTGAGAGTGTGCTGGCGGTGGATTGCGAGGGGATACAGTTGGGCGCGGACGGTCCCTTGACACTCGTGCAGGTGGGAACCTACAGTGGGGATGTATACCTTTTCGATATACAGGAAAACAAAAAGCTCCTTACTGAGGGTCGCCTGAATACTTTACTGGAATCAAGCGAAATAGTGAAGGTATTGTGGGTGTGTGTGTGTGTGTGTGTGTGTGTGTGTGTGTGTGTGTGTGTGTGTGTGAACTTTATTGTCATATGTAGAACTTTACATCACTTTTACAGGTGATGCACGCCTGTACCAGCGACAGCGCCGCGTTGTTTCATCAATTTGATGTGACTTTACAGAATGTATTTGACTCCCAGGTACAGTATTATTACAATGTACTTTAATGATAACATTGTGTAGAATAATTCCATGCTCAGATCAAATAGTTCGCTTTGCTGTCTGTCGGATAATACAGTAGATATAAATTGTGGATTTGTGCATAACACATTATGCCTGGTCGTTCTAACGATCTACTTCACAATCTGTCATTAGGTCCAATGCTGCCCAACATGTTTCATACCAATTATTATCTGATCAAGATATAGGGCCCACGGCGGCAGTGACCGGTCAACAGGTGATGCTTACTCCTCCTAGGCACCTGATCCCACATCTGGTGTGTCCGGGGACCCGTGTTTGCCATGCTGTTAATTTTGTATTCTTTTAATATGTAAATTGTGAGACTATTGATCGATATTTTTACATTTTCATGTACACATTAAGAGGCATTAAATCGCATTTCTAGTAATGGTGAACAGTCTTTGATTCATAAGACTGTATACATGCAGTATATGTACATTTCAGGTTGCAGATATTGTCTTAGAAGGACATAAAGGACGACCTTCTGCCAGTCCTGAATTACAGACGTTGTGCGAAAAAATATTCCTCTGGAGGACGAAAGTGTCAGAATATAAGAAGAACTAAAGGTGTGTTTTGTGTGTGTGTGTGTGTGTGTGTTGTGTGTGTGTGTGTGTGTGTGTGTTCGTGGTAAAATTCAGAGAACTTTAGTAAGTGCATTTGATAAAATAAAAAAAAGACATTTGATTTGAGAGTTGAGAGTGATGCAAAGATAATGATTATGGTGGTATAATGCCAAGAAACTGTGCAGCCATAGGTGAAATTTCATTTTCCAAAGTCATGTCCATGTCTGCAACTTTTGTCTATCTGAACTCCTGTTTATTAGAAGAAACTGAGGACACACTTGTATGTCCTGCTACAGCCATACTATGTGACGCCGCAAAATAAAATGATTTCACCAGTCACTAGATGTGATAGGAATGCCTTGGATATTGTCATAGGCAACCAATCTTCCTGTTCTTCTGGTACAAAGACACTGGACAAAAACACTGGCATAAGTCCAGAGTTTCTTGAAGTTGACTATGCCCTCCCCCCAACTCATCTGTATCTTTCTTGTCACATCTTGCACTGTATCATCATGTGTTTTTACTACAATATGTGAATTTTGTCATGAATGCAATACTTTCCAGCCAGTGTCTGCAGAAATATAAGCAAAACTAAACTCAAGGCATGGTTTTTATTTTGGAAACAGAATATAGGATGAAAAAGTAGTTTTTAGATGCTAAGCTTGATTGACTGTCTATAATTAATGCCCCGCTCATATGGAGACATCACCATTACCGACTATCGTTGATGCTAAGCTGGGAATGAGATGAACCTTGAAGAGATAATGAATTGCCATTCTTATGCTTAAAAAAAAAAAATGTACCTACAGCTTTTAGTAGTTTCAACATTTCCGTTGACCTCCACGAATTCATGAATACCAAACACCATACGTAAACAAGCTATTACAATAAATCAAACTCATACTTTTCTTCAGCATGCTGCTAAGTTCTGCTTCATTTTTTCTCAGACAAAATGGACGAAAGAACAAAGCGATTTTTGGGCGATACGACCTTTAACAGATGAAATGCTTTCATACGCAGCTGGTGATGTGAGATCGCTGATACCGGAAGTTTACGAAGAGTTAAAATGGTAAGAAACAACAGATAAATACAATGGTGTTTCCCCATGATTGTTTTCACTTCATATCAGGTTATGTAGCGTTGATTTTTTTAAAGCATGATCAAGCAGAACAAACTACTGGAAACTTTTCGAGAACGAGTTTTAGAGAACATCAACATTAACATAGACACAGAGGCAAAGACACAGAGACGAGAAAGAATAGAGAACTACACAATGCAAATAATTGATTCTATCATTGAAAAATGGGACCCAAGCACTACACTCGAGGACTTGCCAGAGGATGGTGACGAGATACGCGCATTGAAAAGGATAGACGATAGAGATGCTCGGAAAAAATCAGAATTCATTGACCGGCTAAAAACGGAAATTATCCAAAACGATCTGAAAGAACTGGATGATGAACTTACATCTGAAGGAAGTGAGCATGTCGTAAAAAGGTATACGCTTTCGTTTCTTTCAAAAAATGCAAACCATCCAAACAAAGCAATAGCAAAGCAAGCAAGACAATTAAAAGAAAAAGTACAGGAAATCCTTCTGAACGACATTGAGTCAAAATGCACCATGGAAACTAAGCTTAGCCATTTAACAAATGGAGAGAAAGACGTGTTGAGGTCCTTGAGACCCAGTAGCACACACGATACCGACTTTCCTGAGGTCGTTCTTCGTTTGCACTGGATTTTAATGAAAGAAGATTTAGATAGAATGTATGACTCGTTCGAGGACAAAAGAAATGACTTTAAAATGAAAGATCACCATTATAAAAGAATGAAATTCTTTATTGCCCGAGGGACAGATGTACCGAGGGGTTTGAAAGAAAAAGCCCGAAAATTTAAACGACAACTCGATTCAACATTTGGACGCGACGTGGTACCGCACTGAAAAAAAATCAAGCTAATGTTACATCACAACGTGCTTCCTTTTGATTAATGTACATCATAATGAGTATGAAGGATAAGCACATCAGTTTACTACACAAAAGGTGATTTTATACAAAAAAAACAAAAAACAAAAAAAAAACCAACAAAACGTGTTAATGATTGGGTTTTCATAACACGTTAAGTTTCAAAATTTGTATGGACATGATACGTCATGCTGTATAAGAAATATTGCAATTTTCTGACATTGATTTATGTATGTTTTTTCTATATATATATTTATTTGATAATCTATTAATTTTAATTCTAATAAAACAAAATGAGTATGCTTTATCAGTTAGCAATGCGAGTATGGAGTTTTTATGGCCTTGGCGCGTCATTGGAATATGGAGTTCTGAAGTTACACTACAGCGGCATACTTAAAGTTTGTACTCACTAATATAGCTGAATTCACTTAAACTATATCTCGAATGCTTATTAATATAGGGGGGGGGGGGTCGGGCAGGAATTCAAGAAAATGAGAAGAAGAAAAAATATCCTAAAATCACGGTTTTGCGATTTTCTCATTCGCACAGGTTTAAGAGGCCTTATATCTGGGACACCACACTGTATGCAAGACCTATCCCGTCACATCCTATAAACTATGTACCCAGGAGCTATACCGTGGTGGCCTATAAACTGCAATGTACCCAAGACTTATACCGCCATAGCCTATAAACTACAATGTACCCAAGAGTTATACCGCCATAGCCTATAAACTACAATGTACCCAAGAGTTATACCGCCATAGCCTATAAACTACAATGTACCCAAGAGTTATACCGCCATAGCCTATAAACTACAATGTACCCAAGAGTTATACCGCCATAGCCTATAAACTACAATGTACCCAAGAGTTATACCGCCATAGCCTATAAACTACAATGTACCCAAGAGTTATACCGCCATAGCCTATAAACTACAATGTACCCAAGAGTTATACCGCCATAGCCTATAAACTACAATGTACCCAAGAGTTATACCGCCATAGCCTATAAACTACAATGTACCCAAGAGTTATACCGCCATAGCCTATAAACTACAATGTACCCAAGAGTTATACCGCCATAGCCTATAAACTACAATGTACTCAAAAAATTGTTTTAATTAATTCCCTGTATATTCTATTATCAAAAACGTTAATACCCTCTTGTCATTCCACCCTTCCTAAAGAACCTCGAAATGGAGAAGACTTGAATTTGAACATCTGAAGATATTTGCATATTCAAAAAATAACTTTCTGCTAATAGCATCGAAAATGTACCTTGCATATATTCCCATGTAACATTTTGATTTCCTATTGTGACCCCACTCTGCTCCGGGCCACAACTAATCATGGTCCTGTTTTTCGTCCATATATTCCCATGTGGTAAAACTTTGATCTCGTAATGTGGTCCAATCCCCACACCTTACCTCCGGGAGACATGACTCAACAAAACAGTCTGCAATATTAAGAAACTTTCACGTAAATTTCCACTTTTTCGCGCAGTGGTTCTTGAAGAGATTTCTAAATGATCCTAACCTATATCTATCCCTTTTCTTGATTATCTACCCTTTAAAGAGGTTCGAGCCTTATAATGAGTCACTAATGACAATTTTTGGGAAGTGCATTTTTTATTTCTACATTGAAGGAGAATTGTGAAGTTAAAAACAACAAACAAACTGAGGTTGCCATGCTTGATTTCGAGCTAGTGTTTTATACATATCCATTTTGCACTTAAAATCATTTGTCTGTTGGTGTATACAAAGCATAAGCAATACAAATAAATCATTACATGAAATAGATACACAGCCGTGTCTTCTTGCAATACAGATTAAAAAAGATGTAATACTTGTAAGGAAAACAGTTAATAACTTGTGAAAAATTCTTTAAAATCTGATTATGTTCAATGGCAGTGAGATATAGAATAATTTACCATTATTTCAGTAGAAAATTGTTGCAGTTTCTCAGTGCAACAGCACAACACTAAAAAAAAAAAAGACCTTTTGGGGGTACATATTTGGCATTATCTTAAATTCTATTAAAGCTAGATCAACAAAAATTGGCACAGAAGTCCTTTATACGTATTCCTATGAAACAAAGATGTTAAATTGTATTAAAAGAAAATAATATTTTTGAAAACCATGTAAAACAATGCTGTATTGGAAATGCGCCCTTTATTGTGTTTCACCCGAAAGGCTTAGCTCCCAGAAATGCTGCAAATTCACTAGATTATAGGAGCAAAGCTTCATCCTGGACCCATCAGGGATCTCAAGGCGGCCTCAACCCCAACTCAAGTTGTGTGCGCATTAATTATCCCCTAGCACCGCGCCTTGTTTGGTGAACGTATTTAAATTTGAATCGGGATCGGAGTTCTGTAAAGAAGTCGGACGAGAATCATAAATTATCATTTTTATGCAATGAGGCATAAAGCTGCGAAGATTGTTTGTTGTAGAATGTTGTGAATCATCTGTGTTGTGCATTGGGTGTTTCAGGGTATTCATTGATTGATACAAATCGGGAAATTCAACGCAGGTAATTCAAGAAGTTAAGATAGGTCTATCGTATTTGTAAACAACGGCATCAAAAGAAAAGGTATCGTATTTATAAACACGATGGCGATTAAAGGGAACACTACATCAAAACTAAAACATTTTATGGCAATATGTCACAAGATAGCGATTCTGATGTTCCACAAATAATTTGTATTGATCGGTTTGTTTTAACCCAGATGTTTCGGCCCATTTACTCTTCGACCCAATCGTTTCAATCCCAAAGGGTTGAACACTTTGGCCCAACTTTTCAAAACACTTCGGTCGAAAGACACATCGGTCCATCCCCCCCCCCTCCCGACGAAACACTTCGGCCAATTGACATTTCGGAAAAGGGACAATAATATATATTTCTTGGCCTTAGATAGCACCCGTATTTTTCTCCCAACAATGTTTAAAACATTGACACTTTAGCTCAATATTCGGCCTAAAGACACTTGCTAACACCTTTTTTGTCTTATATTATCACAGGTCCAATATGTATTTTCGACTCTACATACATTTGACACTAAATAACGAATACAGTCACATCAATTAACGTATGTAAAAATTGCAACTTTTTCGAACATTGTTTCTTTTCTTTCTATTGACTTAGAGAGACAATGAAAGAATAAAGTTCTAAGCTTATAATAAAGTAGCAGAAATGATTTATTTTCATTATACGAGGGCCGTTCAAAAAATAAGTAGACTTTTGTCATAACTATTTTATTTAACGTCATATTATAACAAAATTTGGTAGATATTTTTTCATCCAACTAATTTTGATTAAAAACTTCAATATTTTCCGATATATTTAAAAGTTATTTCAGATTTAAAACTGAAAATGGGATCACGGAGCACGTCGGATTTCGGTACTATACAAACAATACACTGTCTAATGGTTAAAGTCATATCTCTGACAAATTGCACTAAAATGAAAAAAAAAAATATGCTTAAATCAAGAATTGTTACCTTATTTCACGAGTTAAATTTTGACGCAATACATTGCTTCGTTGAACGACAATCGCTTATAAAGGTGAAGTAGTCCTCGTAAAAAAATGCAATGGCGATATACGAAAACATTCATACTATGTTTCAATGAAGACATCTTGCTCTCAAAATATATCTTTACTTGAAAAAAATATCTAATGCACTATGATTATACATATTGAAATATACATATTTCAGTTACTGCTTTATAATTTGTAATGATTTAAAATGTAAAAGTTCAACCTCACCCGGGTTGAAACTTCTGTTGTTGTAAACGGATATATTCCATTCATGTAAAATAAAGGGAAAGGGACATCCTTCCCTTTTGATGTACTACCCTGAGGGTCTAAGTGGACAGTTGAAGGTGTAAAGTGACCCTTTGGGTAGATGTTAAACAAGTATTACCGTTTTCTTTATATGTTGTCTTTCTTCATTTGCACACATGTAATGAGACAAACCAGCACCGTTTCCGGTTTGAATTTTAGTCACGGTTTATGGGATACCGAAAACGCTTTGATCGAGATAGACGCTTGTACGTATAACAATGTGTGAATACTGTTAGTGTACACATCTTAGTTGGTTTGGGGCGAACAAGTTTCGTACAAATCAGTGACAATACATAAAAATGGGAAGGGCTGGTGATTTAACGGAACAGGGGAACCGTATTTTGTCTTAATCTAATGATACTGATAGTGGGTGTAATCACCCCACCAAATCAATCGGAGACCGTGGTTGTGAATGTCATTCGCTGTGTGCTACAATAAAATAGACCCCTACTAACAATAATATTACAGACAAATTAAACGGTTCCCTGCATGGGAATGATGAACAGAAAAACAAAAGTAAGTCATGGAATCCAGTGAAAAAGGATGTGCATTTTCACAAAAGATATCACTAAATCAGGTTAGCCCTATCAATCATCGCTTTTAATGTTTCCTTCCTTTCGACACTGTATTCACATTATATATGGAATAAATTAAATCTTTTTCAATCTGTGATGTGATTGTATTTCTGGGTTTAAAAGCAACTAAAATGGGTCATATATGTTATCAATATTACACACTGGTCAGGTAAGAGAGAGAGAGAGAGAGAGAGAGAGAGAGAGAGAGAAGAGAAGAGAGAGCACTACAGGGTGAAAGAAAGCTACAATATCATATCTTGTACATGTCAATAACCAAAAATTAAATTTATATTAATATAATGCAAGTATTTCAAACAATATTCTTGTGCCCCCCTTTTTTTATAATTGAGTACAAATTAATTCAACAATGCAGGATGGGGTTATAGGAAATTATGAATGGAACCCATGATCCAAGACTCACCCACCCATTTAAGAAAATTTTTGAGACA
>CAJDSM010060540.1:0-14935 GCA_903981925.1 Ostrea lurida | reverse complement strand
TCCCACATCCATGTATGATTTGTTATAGAGTAAAGTCAACTATGATAATACATCAGCAGTAAGACAGCCTCAATATGATCTGTTATAGAGTCCACGAAAAGGGCATTCAACTATGATTGTATAACGAGTTACGGATCAATTATGCATATATTTAGAGTAAACAGTCAAATGCAGTTATAGAGACCAGGTGGGTCAATAGGAGTGTGGCAATATAGTTAACAGTGCAAAAGGTTGGAGATACTTGGAACCAAGTGATTACACAGTCATAAACAATGTTAGACTGAAACCAGTAAGTATCAATATTGATGATAGAGTGGTATTAGAGGCCAGCAATGCCGCCTACGCCCTGTGCGATCAGAGTGTAATGTAACTAATGTGTATATTACAGGATAGCAAAAAAAAAAGATTTCAAACATCAAAGCTCTACAACCGGGGGCAAGAATGAATGTAATTTGAGAATGAAGTACATCAGTAAGTCGAAATTATATACGTATTAGACGTAATGGGGGCACATATATTGGTTTACGACTAGAGTAATGAGGCCGGTTTGTCAGATATGCTACTTCGGTAATTGCTGATGTAATCTACAAGCAAATCTCCAATCTATGACTCCGTCTACTACACAAGAGCATTTACAGGGGTATGTCAAATATGAGCTACGTAATAGCAGTAACGAACAATCCGCGGCAGAATTCGACAGAGTCCAAATGAAGGTCCGAATATGATGATAATATAAGCCAGCGCGCAGAGACAGGACCTGTAAGGACGGACCATACCTCTCACTGGTCCTCCTCCGCACTGATGTGAATGTGACAATGTATATCGAGCAGCAACGTAGTCAACGGAGTTCACATGTGTATTGAATTTGTTGGTACTAAGCAATGTGTGTGCCCCGCAACGCCTGTGTTATTGGACTGGGTGTGTGCCTCCAAGACTCTAGCCAGAGCGCATTTAAGCACACCCACAGAGCATACGTAGGTTGTGTAGAAGTCAGCTCGGATAAAATCGAAACAGAAAGAATAGACGTATGTACAAAATAATTCAGATAATTCAAAATCAGGCGGCAGTCTACAATATTTTTGAGAGATGTACGTTTCACTTGAGGTTAGATCAACGTAAGGTTGAATGATCAGTATGGATCGTTATTAGGATAGTATATCCTGAGGAGGGTAGTATACCCAATATGATGTCACTTGTTATGTAGCTTCTAAGGGCTATACCGTGCTTAAGATATGAATAGTTTGTTTCACCGTGTGGACATTATAGATGCTAAGGTGGTCATAGTTAATATTATGTATTAGAGTAAGGGAAAGCGATCTTTCAACACTGCTTTTCGTCTCATGAGGGTACAATGATGTACTAAGACTACTGTCGATATGAGTCACTCAATCCCATATCCTGCGGTTTAACAATTTCTATTTAAGCTCATCATCATGTCAGTTTATCATCATGTTCAGATTCACATAATCATACAATGATTGGCGCTTACCGAGGTTTTAAACGAATATGGTAAAATAAAGTATTTTAAGATTGGTTTGCGTAGTTACGCCATTAAAACATCTTTATTGATAACATGCACACAGAATTCTGTACATA
The DNA here is from genome assembly GCA_903981925.1 of Ostrea lurida. Lineage (NCBI taxonomy): Eukaryota > Metazoa > Mollusca > Bivalvia > Ostreida > Ostreidae > Ostrea > Ostrea lurida. The sequence goes on along the minus strand of CAJDSM010060540.1, from coordinate 13,339 downwards.
GAGTATATTTTTCATAAAAAACCTTATTCAGTTTGAAACTACACTAATCGGAACAGCAGCCTCGTACACTTCCCTTTTCACTGGAGACAGTTTTGCATATTTCATTCATCAAATGTTTTTTACACTGATTAGATATTCCGACACTAATGATTCGGAACAAGAAAGTATCTGTCCTCCCAGCGCAGATTTCACTGGTATTTAAGGTATAAGCTTGAATAAACGCTGCTAATACCATGGTTTCATCGTTTATCAATGCATCCCAAATAACCTGAAAACTTGTGTTTTGAAAAAGATATATTATGAACAAAGTTGCATCCTTAATATTTTTTGTTCTCTAAAACAAACCACTCTAATACCACACACCATCATCCACAACACCACACATTTAAACAGTTCCAGATAACTATCCTTGGTACCAGTAAAATGTATACTTTTTTTAGTAGTGGTAACAGCTTCAAATTTTGGGGTCAAGGGGAGGGTGTCATGAGGGCTCAACATATCAAATGTTAGAGATATGCCTTATTTTTTGTCACACTCAAGCAAACAAAACGAAACAATTAACTGTTATAGTGACCACCTAAGCGATAGTCTGGCTTCAGTATACTGAAGTCACATCCCACATACAGCACTTCAATCTTTTTATTTCGCCTCGTAGGATAGTTTTCCCACCAGGTACTAATTTTTCTATTCTATTCATTGCAGCAATATTCAACTCATCTTGAGAGATGACTGCGATTCAAAAAGTTCCTGGAACAAGGCCGGCAGAAATTATTTCCTATAACCGCGTATTAAGTACATTGATTCGTGTTATGCAAGGACATGTAAAGAGACTATTTCTTGTGAGTACGTCTTGACAGAAAGAAAAATGTAAAGTTTCCACAAATGTTCGCTTATTGATGATTAATGTATTAAGTGTTTATGTCTTTTTATTTCCCCAAAAATTGCTTTTTCTCCCAAAAGTACATTTTACAAAGAATAAAATTTATCAATTAAACACTGGAAAAGAATGTCTCTGCTTGGACCATTATAGTCAAGTAAAAAGTTCTAACTTAAACTGGAAAAAGATGTAACTGTCACACTGAATGATATTTTTATCTTTCCTAACAATTTCGCAGCCAAACAATGGTGTAGATTGAAGAACAGCTTACCCTGAATACGTACATTAGAAATTAAGCTTATCGAATCTTTGTTCTGTATTTCTGTCTCATCTCTCACCAAAGTCAACAAGGGATTTCTGTAAGAGATTGTAGAAATTAAGTATCTTGGCTTTTACTGTTTTCCTCAAAAAAAAATTAAAAATAATGTTTTGCAGCTCTCTATCCATACAAATAGCATAGCAACTAATAGTACAGCCGTCCAAGTATATAAACATGTGTCAGTATAAGAATATTTTGATATTTCTCTGAACTGCATTTCTACAATACTTATTATAGAGTTATGTCTAGCTGAGATCCCTACTTTGGCTCCAGCACATTTGTAATAATTCTGCTCGAAAAATGAATAAAGCCCCTCTAAAACTTTAAATAAAATCTTTAGTGCTTTACTCTCAAGTTTCGTTTTTCGCAATAGGTAAGCTGCATACAAGCCATGTATGCCTGAACCATTTTCAGAGGATCTTATCAAACTTATCATGATTCTACTTCTCTGTGTAGTTTGGGCAATCCAAGTTTAGGGTGTCTTAAAAATTCGCTTTGTTAAACACAATATACTCTTACCATGATGAAACAGCGATAGAGGAACTGATCTTATTAAATCAATACACTTGTCTGCTGGTCCTAATTCGATAGATTCCTTATTACGTCACATTAATTGACCTTACATCAATTACGTGTATCCATTCATAATGCGTGATATTGTGGATTAAACTCGGCCAATAGTATTCTCGAAACAAAACAAAATTGCATGCATAACATAATGCGTACAAGTGCTCCTTATGAAGAGACGATATCAACAACAGCTCATCTAATGTAAACATCACTTTTCAAATTAAAGTTATAATGCATTTTTTGTTAATTTTATCAATATTTTAGTCCCCACTGATAAGGACAACAGTCGACATTTTCTCCCCTCCATATAAAAAGTTGCACAATCAACAAACAACTATAATCATAATTGTATAATTAGTTCTCTCATATTACTACAGTTTCCCCAAAGTGTCAGAATATCAAGTGTTTAAAACTTAAAAATGCAATAGAATACGTGTACATAGTGCAAAAAAACCATCTGTTCATTTCGCTACTTCATCCTAATTTGTCCATAGAGGCACTGGCCAGATGTCTGATTTCTGTAAATCAAGGCAATTTCCCCAGGTGCCACTCTATATATAATGGCATTATATGATATTCATATGTAGTAATAAAAGCCAAGAACTTGCACACACGCCTCACTAAGAGAAATCAATGCATGTCGAGGAGGACTACGTTCGAACTATATGTACATTGTAACCGTCACTTTAACGGAATCCATGACATTAAAAAATTACGCCATAAGGTCCTACCGTAAAGCCTGAATTATATTTCGTGAGAGAAGAGTATGCCCGTTCACTCCTACAATCCCGGAGTCTTATTATAACTTGTAAGCTAATTGGCAGTTATTGAAATGCTTATGACCATTCAGAATATATACCTGAGTGAGAGTAAAAATGGTGATTGCCGAGAACCACAAAGATTTATTACAGACGGTTAGCGTCGGTGTATATTAATAGTTACATTGTAGTGCCTTGATTACTTAGCCAATTACAGTAGCATAATATTACTACTAGTGACTACGATAGACAACAGTAATAGTGCTTTCCACAAACCATAAACCATAAATCAAACATCTATTTGCCTGACTGTTTGAAATAGAAATAAAATAATATAATTTCAGTTAGATATCAGATAAAATGACCAAGGAGATAAAAATACAACATGGAGTGAGGTACTACACCATGAATGGTAAATCACATAATGGTAAGAGTTACAAAGTACAACAATGACCAATATTTGACAAGAAGGAAATTTTGTAGAAATCCCGTATTTGTATTATCTATATAGAGCGCCTATTTAATATCAACGATATGTTCTAATGTCAACTGGACTTTAATATTCTGACTTCCACATCTGACTTCATATCATGACTCCGTTAGTATTCCATTGTACTCGTAGCTATTGTATGATTTGTGAAGTCCAGAAGCCATCTGAGCTTGGCAGGACAGGAATAGAAGCATGTCTCTATTCGATCGGACTCCCATCTGACTTTTCATATCTGACCTTTTAATCTGTGATCTTTCCTAATTATAACAATCGGTATTGCATGATTTGTCATGAGATGTGGCGATGGCACACATCCTGCACAAATCATTCGTGTAAATATAGGGGTAGCGTGTTAAGTTATGGCTAAGTGTTCAAAGAAATAGTAACGGATCTTTATACGACATGTGGCAATGACAATGATGTAAAGTGTGAAACGAAAACCAGTCCTTTATATAAGACCTGCTCTTATCACGATTGTCATTGCTAAGTAATATACAGCCTGGACTCGTGCTTAGACTGAACAACAAATTAATATATACGACCCAACATACTATCCCAAACTAACACTAGAAGGGTCACATGACAATATTGTAGCTCGAAAGTTCGCTCTCATTGATAACAAGATTCGAGAAATTAAGGATGCGCTATTAAAACCTCCTTGAAAACGTATACATACCTTCTATCTACATGCATTTAGAATCTTCTTTAGGTTACCATAACTGCCACATTTTCTTTTGTTCTATATTCACTCACTGCAATATAGTTGTAGGGATGTTCTGATCAAGCTGGCTTTCAAAGGCCACTCATTACCATTGTTACAGGGTATAGATTCACAGTGTACTAGCGAAACAGAGGGATCACGAAGTGTCGCAAACAACGAATCAATGCAACTCTAAAGATAAGGTGCAACCTGATTTTTGGCGTTTTCGCGTTAACTTCCAGATCTTCTCTATGTCTTTATTTAACTTCATCGTGGATTTTGGGTTCGCAATACGCTTGCGTGAAAGTAAAAGAATGGATGCGATAACGGATGTGGTAGATAAATTTATGTTACTTAAAAAGTCATTTACACAATAATATGGCATATGTAAGCCATAGATGTATCCACTAATTATATTCCACAACAATTATATTAAAGGCAACTAGCTTTATAATTTCAGTGAGTATTATAGACTAATATACTTACACATATTGAATTTACGGACGTTCTGTACCACAAAAATTTTATGACATTACTAAATGCGAATTGGATGAGCACAACTTAATCCAAACTATGCCACCCTCACTTCACAGCCACTCTTAATAACATCCCACGCTACACAACTTCTACTATCTATTGAGGCAACCATTCTTATCTCTCCTTTCAGACTTTGGACTCAATTCTTCTAAATATGCCACCACCCACATCTTCTCTCTTAGGGTACTATCTTGACATGATTTCCACAACCAGTCTCGTTCTACCATACCTATTTGACTCTATACTATAGTAGTATGTAGATGTCAGCACTACTAATGTTTTCCTCTTCGGTGTTATGTATGACCAACACCATAATGCTCTAATTCCATTAATACATATACTTTGGTAAATTAATTGTTATTCTACAAACCACCTATACCCTCCACATTCATTCATACCTTATACTCGCATCTACGCTCAACATGTTCCTTCATTGTAAGTCTTGTTGTTGATAGCCATCGAAGCTCCTAGATATGTCTCCTTCTTTGTTTTAGTTACACCCATCACATACCGCAACTCTGCTCTGACTTGTATTTTAACTTGCTCCCGAGATCTTAAGATTATTTTAACTCTTCCCTGAATTCCTGCCTATCCTGGCTTTTTCTCCTCCCTGACTTCATTCAGCTTATGAGCAGCGGCCCTCGCAACAACCTCACTCATATACCCCAGACCCCTCTAAATCATTTTACCTCCTTCGTGCGCCACACCTCATAGGATATGGTATTTTGCTTATTACATCCTACATCTTTCGCTTGTCCCTACGTTCAATGAGTTTTAGGGTAGACCTCTAGTCCAGTTTATAAAGTGAAACAGCGCCTAACAGTTTAAACCCTCATTGCATAGCTATTAACCATCTCACATCCTTTTCTTCAGTCGGGTTCTGAACATCTTTTTGAGTTGGTCATTTTATTGTGCAATTCTTCTACTCATACAAACGGCTCTCGCCTCCCCGCTCTCTACACGCTCCTCGCAATGACCCTTCACATTTCTACATTTAATCACAATCGTAGTGACCTCTCAGATTGTCACAACACACTAGGCATAAATAAAATAAAATAAACTTCCCACCACCTTCGATACGCCCGTGTAGGGTAACACCCAATCCTATAACACTTTCTTGGTGCGACCTGCCCCTGCATTATCTAAACCGCTGTATTAGACTCACCTCATTACCCCCTCTGATCCAATCTTGCCCAATCACACTAACACGCTCGCCCCTACTCATAGTACCTACACTTCTTAGTGCATCCAGTCTCCGCAAAAACCGCCCCCTCATTGTCCGTACAGGGCCTCCTAGCCAACGCCTACGTGATTACACATTCCCTTCCACGCAGCCAAACCTTAAATTAACTGGTGAAGTTAGAACACGCCCTTATACCACGCGCCCTCCAATACACCTGCACCAACTTTCTCACTTTACCCCCACGTGCTCGTTGCATTCCCTGTTGAAAAACCCTAGCCCCTAGCAACATAATCAACACTCCGCGATACCCCCCTCTCAAATCGTAAACCCCCTCGTGCTCCCCCCCCCCTTAATCTCCACTCCCTCCATTACCCCTGTAATTGTAATGTCCTGTTTCCTTCGAAAAGCTCTCAATCCCTCATCCTTCTTGACAGTTCTTGTTTGTAATTTTCTAGTCCAACCAACTGAGGAACTTATTGGTGTGAAGGACACTGGCATCTTCATTAAGTTAAAAACATGAAAAGTATAAAAGTCGTAAAAATTAAAAAATTGGTTGGAGTTTTGAATAAAGAGGGTATATCCTCATTTGCAAGCATAGCAGGATCAGCCTCACTGTGATCCTCTCAATATCATCCCTAATGTTTTACTTTGAGTAGCGAGCACAATACGCTAAGTCACGTCCTTATGAGTATTAAGAGGTGATACTGTAATAGAACCGTTTTTGGGTTTATTATACTCAGTTCCTGGACGAATACACAATATCTATGCTTTACCCTGTTTCACTAATTAGATAACCATATCCTCCAACCGTTATCTAAATATCCTGACATAGACAACTCTCGATATCTTTTTCAAAATCTTTATTGATTTAAAGATCTTTTGACCCGCGAGTCGAGACCGTTCACTCTCTTAAAATTAGCGATTATCGGACATTAAAATGTACGCTCGAGGATAACTCACTCCCGATATTTTATCTTACCTTTGGACCAAATGATGCAATGATTTTCCGTTAATTAGGGGATTCATGTAATTGAGTCGGAGATCTATTATTGTTATTGCGCGTCAGCGTGGTCTGTCCCAGGTCTGCAAATTATTTTAGCATGGTGGGATGGATATTTGGTTTGGACTTCAAGCCCTCTCTACATGGCCTGTCGAGCACAATACATGGATTTATGACACGTAGCTGCTTGTGGTGACAATAACCTAATACCGAGCTTACTCCAGATAATCCCCCTAACTATCAGCCGCCGACCAGGTCGTGTGTTAAAGTTCACTACCGTATAGAGCTTGATATGGGCATGAACAGATAGTACTAGAGAAATTTATATTCATTGACGGAGACGGGGATGGAAATCAAGATATACATAACCACCACAAATACAATGATTTATACTGAAAAGAGACAGCACCACTCTTTGCGATCGGTTTTTCTATTATTAACCCTCCCTACGATGAAATCAAAGCTCTGGTCGACCATGTACAGTAGATAATGAGCAGTGAGCATGTAAAATAATGAGAAAAAAAAGGTGATAGATAAATGATCCCACCCACGATAAGTTTATTTCCAGATCCGGCCTGTTACTTATGATTGTGAAATTCTGTTGGTTTGATATAAGCTCTACGCTGAGAGCTATATCTATTCATATCTATCCTAACATTATTCCTTTTTCTTTAGAAGGGGCAATCAAAATTTTCTCTATTATATCAGTGATGGACGATGGCAATTGGAGCTTTACTCTCATCTAGTTCATTTTAGCTGCATGTATAAATCATTTGCGTGATAGTGCCATAAAAGTTATCCGAACGTGAGCTAAGCAATTTAAGGACCAACAGAAAAGTTTTTTTGACCTTCCTCATAAATCCTTGGAACGAGTCAAATTTACTAAACTTTTCGCCAGAGACCCCATGCCTACGCTCCTAATCACAATATTTTAGAGAGCATCGAGTGTCTTTGGAGCTCATACAATAAATCGCCATATAGTCAGGTGCAAAAGCTGCTTTCATCTCTCTAGCCTGGCTCACATACAATTAATTCAGAATGGACAAATGTGCTCCTTTAGGAAGCACTTAGGCAATTATTGATAATAATTGTGTCTTTTCTTCTGAACTGTAGCAGTTGAAGGAGGTATTGGTTGGTTCATACAAGCCTTTCGAAGATCAGACAGTGTAAACCAGGGCGCACGGCGCGATAAACAAGCATGTGTTCGTCTTTAAGTTCACACACACTTTTCGTTGGGAGGCGATCTGCTATAGGAATGATTATGAATCGGTATTGTGTGTGATTAGTGCCTGGATAGGTCAAGCTTAGTAGAGTGCTTTAGACTGAAAGTTTCTTACCAGAATATACCGCATAGGAATTGTGGAAACCACCGACGTAAATACTAAAGAAGTGACATAGAGAATGATGTGTGCTCAGGCGAGGCAATCACACATCAATGATTGAGATCTTCTCCCCAATAAGGTGTAGGACCGTGTTCTCACTCCCAATACCTCGCGTATGGATGTTATCACCAACGGCCCAGGTTGGGACTGGTCTCCAATGACCGTGAATGGACTACGATCAAGCTTGTCCGTAGCGGCAGTAATTTACCAGTTGCATATAGTTTCTCCCTTAGACCTACATCACCATACTAATGCCCGTGTGACTGTACGACTGCCACTTGTCGTACACAGTTTAGGGCAAAAGAAACATTAGCGCATCCACATCAGAGGAGCGTAAACTGGGCGGTTCTGCACTGGATGTTAACTTTCTGACATTTGTTTGAATGGCAGAAAATATTCTCATTATTTTTCTTCGTTTGGTGCAATGTTCCCTGCATACAAGTCCGGGTCCGAGAATACTGACGTAAGTCATAATGTACCAACATAGACTGAGAAAGTACCTCACGGCTGTGGTCCCTTGTCATGGGTTCCACAGGTTCATGACAACTTAGCGACTATTAAGGACTTGGTGCACTAGCTTCATTGCCGGATGAACAATTAAAGCAAAATCTTGAGACCTGATGCGTATACATATGGACATCTCTTCCAATAGGGACGAGCCTCGGGGGTGTTATCTAAACGAGAGAGAGCAGAGATATTAAGATTAACTATTTTGCTCCAGACGCGAGCTATACTCTCCACGTGAACGAGCTGGGGTGAACGTATTTGCACTCTAGACAAACTTATGGGTCTCTGTCACACACAGACCATAATACCACACACGTAGCCATTATGTGTTTGTGCCTTCCCACCATAGACGTAGAAAGTCTGGGGCATTGTATGATATATTGGTTTGGAACTCTAAGCATGTTAAATATTAAGCTCGTTCTGAGATATGCTATTGCGGCATACTGTTCTGATAATAGATACTCGTGCGCACTTGAGTCAGTGGCTGTAGTGAGCTGGACATTCCTCCGGGAGCTCTGCCCTGGAGAATCCTCTAGTTTGGAGAGATACGATTGGCAGAGGGGAGAGTTGCCAAGAAGGATTGTACAAGTGTAATGTGCTCTAGCGCTCTGAGTGGGCTTGAGTACGCTCTACTCATATCCTCTATTCATGAAGAAGGGTATAGTTATTTGTATTCAATCCTAACAATAAGCTAAACAATACTCTATTTGATCTTAACTAGAGTTGCGCATCTCCGAACATCAAATAGATAAATAGGCCGTCTCGCACAATGCTCTTATCGACCGACCGTGTTACAGAATACGCATTGAACTTTCCGGATGAAGCACTGATTCCTCACTATCTGCCGAGAGAGGCAGGTCTAGTCACTCCCGACATGGTCCCCGGAGATATCGAGGATTCCATGAGATATATCCTCCACCCAACGGTCATAATGCGTACTTGTTACAACCAAAAATGCTGGATCTCAAGGAAGTGATGCTTATGCTACGTAAGCGCATATGCTCTCACCTCTGAGTGTCGGGTTTCCTCCTTGGCACTTATCCCTCAACATTTGAAGATTACGTCTTGTTGTGGAGGTCGGGTATAATTTTGTATTGTAAGCTAATCACCGTTCGGTCTCCTATGCGACCTTACCATTGGATCCAACTGACTAATTCAGTGAGTCTGCGCCAACATGGTTATCCTAGGCCTCGGTCATTTGTGCCGCTGTAGCTTTTGGTTCACTTGTCTTACACGTGAGTTTTTCTTATCCCCTTAGGCTCACGTGTTCAAATATAGTGTGACCAACTGATATAAACTATGCCTCTTGATTGATTCCCCTACGTTTTGTAAGACTCACCCTTAGGGCTTCAATTAGCATGTGGATTCCATAATCTACCTTCTATCAGGGATAAATGGTCAAATATTGAGTGCAAAGGAGTGTGAGCACAATCATGAAAACGTACCACATATGGTGCGCAGAAGTCCAAACTACTTTGGTATTAAAACAGTCAGCCCCATTTACCAATATGGATAGCTGATTTCGTCATATCGTAGTATGGATATAAGGATACCTAGGCTGACGCAGAGACCGTGCGTGCAAGGTTTTCTGTGCACGGCCCTTAGTGCAATAGTAAACACATTCTATGGATGTGATGCAAGTAATGTGGCTAAGTACCTTATATCGCCTTTTAAGTAGTATCGAAAGATGAGAATACTAAAAAATCGCCCGCCTATCCACGAGTCAATGGAGCCGTACCTAGTCTATATACTTTTTATATCACGAGTATTTGTGGATTTCTGTGTTCAAAACCTTATATAAATGGTTAATGTTAGTTACATCTATCAATAATGTATTTACTATCATATTTTTTGAGGTACAAGGCAGTTAATTTTTTAATAATTTCTTTTTTTTCATGATTTTATCTTAATTGTGGTGCATGTCTTTCAAAAATGGCCGCGCAGAAAAGCCGCCGAATTGTCCTTAATGGATAATTCCGATAGTGGGGTCCAAGTTTCTCTCTAAGTATTTCATGATTTTAATGAATAAGTGATTCCTTAAAGATTTTATACAAGAAAGCAGTTAATTTCCCATAACAATTGTCTTGCTTTTTCTCACCTTTAACTGGAGTCAATTTTTTATACTACATTTCGCTTAGTTGGAATAGTATTTTGTTATGTGACTATTAATTTAGCATGGCGGGTTATATTTTAATATTGTGACACACCACTGTTTAAATGTCACTCCCTTTTATCATCGAAGTTAGTGTTGTGTATCTCAACTAACTCGTTTAATTTTTGGTTATATGATTACAAGAATTGGAATTATTATGTTCCTCAATCTGGCGACGATGTATATAATTATTCCACCGTAGAGTGCTTTTACTTCCCGATGTCAGCTTAGGTTTTACAGTTTGGGATATGATTTTGTGTGTAAAGGAAGACGAGCCGATTATTATTTGCACATGTCTGCTGATCTGTTAGTTCATTAGAGTCATGTATCAGGTGCCTTAGTATGTTGTTAATCTCATTGTCCTTCACAGATTCTTATTTTGACCCCATGTAGCTTATTATCACATACATTGCCGGCTATAAGCACGGCGTTCGTACTCTCACGTGTAAAGAGTGAGATGATCACAGTAGTCATTGGGTGTTCCTGGTCAATGGTCAAAGGTCGTGAAGTTCAAGTTGTGTAAGACTGTCGGTACTGGGATAGACCATGGTGTTGGTCGCGCTCAATAATCTCTTGGATTGACGCCGATTGTTCTTGTATTACAAGCTCTAAAACTTTCCGACGGTAACTCGGGGTTGTTCCCTGTAGATGTATGTAGTAGTTTATACCCTATTGATTTTCAGGTCACAATTTGGTCAATGGTCAAGTGAGGTGTCAGTTTTGTCAACCTGTATCTGGGCGTTCTGTGTGTAGGTAACTTAGGTGTTGTTCCATCTCAATATTCTTTTTGACGCGCTGAACTTTCTACTTGACTCGATGTGTGATTAAACCAGAACATTTTTTAGGCTCTCGCGAATTGCCTCTAAGAGATTATGGAATGGCCTGTCTATAGATTTTATAACAGAACAGGTTAGTAATTGCGGTTCGTTAGGTCACTGATTCGGTATAAATCGGTGGTATCTCGGAGTCTTGCTCAGTGTAACTTATATATAAGAGGCACTGTTTAGAAGTGTCCTCGCTGCAACTATCTGTTATTCGAGACCGTATATCTTAGCTATGACAGTTCAAATAAAAATGACTGAATAGCAAGGTAGATTGTCCTTCTAATTTTCTAGAGTTATATGATCCTATTGAATATTTCAGGTTCCCATGGTCGAAGGTTCAAGGGGTCAGAGAGTCGGTTCCAGCATTTTAGACTCGTATGTGTTTCTCCGCCTATAATATTCTTTTTACTCCTTGGTCTTGACATAATTCAGAACTTGGGTACAAATAGTTGTTGCACCTTGAGAGGAGTGTAGGATTGAAACTCGTCCTTATCTGTGATGTTTTCAACTGAATCATCTCGATTTGAGTCCGTTAAGGTAATCTGTGTCAAAGTCATGTAAGACTGTCGGTCTGAATTACGAAGAAACTTTGTTTCCCGATCTCAATATCTTCTTGGTACCCGCTATTGCTTTGATTATTCAACTCAACAAACTTGAATACACGGTGTTGCCACTTGATCGCCTAGTGTTGACTTACAGAATAATACGATCCTATTGCATATATCAGAGTTCAGATCCATGTGGTGGGCAACAAGTTTGCAGAAGTCATGAGTTGTCAGTCTGAATTTAAGCATTGATGCTGTCCGTTACTCATTATTTATGTGTTATCACCTTTTCTTGATTTATCAACCAGCTCGGTTATCACAGTAGCGTTGCGTACGTGGTAGCATTAAATCTTATTGAGACGTTTCAAGGTCATCATTACGGGTGCAAAAGCAACTGTGATAGGTTCCATCATCCACAGAACCGCTGGAAGGTCAATGTTGGTTCCAACCGATACAGGTCTGGTTTTATGATGATAACTTTGCTATGGACTTAACATCGTGAAGGACGTAGGGGAAATGAAATTTTTTGTAGCTTGGAAAGGTTATTGGTTTTTTAATGTCTAATCGTATTACAAAAGCTTGATCTTGATACAACCTGAAGTTCCTAGATTTAACCTATCTCCCTGGCTATTCCTACAGAAAGAGACTATGTGCGTAGTATTCTCTACAATTATTCAGCCTCTCGATAATATCTAGTTTCGACCTCCCTATCTTGCATTATAGATATCAAACCAAAACTTTGTTCACAAGCGTCTGCTCTTTAGAGATCTCCATGGTATATCACTACTTGTACTACAGGTCCAGCTACTGGTTCTATATAAGGTTCATACTTGATGTGTCTAGTGTTTTTTTGTAGGCACTGCTCGGGTCGTGTATATTCTATTGATGTTGTCCAACTTCGCTATATTACTTTTTACCACTCTGCTTATATACTATTACACCCTAAGACTTGGGATAGTCAGGGTTGCCCTTAGAGAGAGTAGATGACTCTCACCTATTTGAGATTTTTCTATGGATCACATGGTCTAAGTGGTCAATTATGGTAATAGTGGGTCTAGTCTGTGAGACCATTTGTGCCTGTTCTGTTATACCAATTTCTAGTATTCTTTTGAAACTAATTTGTGACACTCAACTCATAGCTCTATTTTTCAGTGAGGTTGCCCTTTAAGAGTAAGAACTCCCTCTTCCTTATTGATTTTCAAGGTCCACATCATGGTCTCGTAAGGTCAAGGTCAAAAGCTGGTCGTCTGAACTCAATAGGGATCCTATCGTTCTGGATTCTCGTTCATGATTTCTTTTTGAGGCCTATCACCCTTGGACTTAGACAATCAAGTGCAAAGCTGGTTGATCACTTGTTGAGTATGCTTCTTATGATCGTGTTCAGTATGAAATTACCCTATTTAGATTTTCAGGCCTCACATGGAGTCAATATGATGTATAGAGTAAGGCGTCAATGTAATGTACATGTATATAGAGTAAGGGGTCAATATGATGT
>CAJDSM010060537.1:174-33850 GCA_903981925.1 Ostrea lurida | reverse complement strand
TTTGCAGGAATTACATGTTCTGCTTCTCAATGTGTGTACATTACTGACTATTATATAACAATGTGGCGGTCTTGATGGTCAGATTGCAGTATCAGATAATACATTTTGGTAGACACCTAACTGAGAGTACATTGGGGACCCTAGGTTCGAATACCCTGGTCTGGTCCGTTGTATTTTCTCCCCTTCCTGTTACATTTTACAGTGCGCATAGACCAGTTCCCCCTGGGACTGTTAGGTTTTAAATTGTCCAGTTATAAGAATCTGTGATGATGTCTTCATTTCATTTGAGATTTTGTGACATCAAACAAATGCATTCAGTATGAAAAGGTAAATTTTGAAAGGGCGCTGTGGTCCTTCATTTGAACAATTCTTGAACTCCCTTTCACCAATGGATGTTTTTTAATAGTACTCTCAATTTGTTTTTGATTGAAATTATGGAAGAGTCAAAAAATGTGTTTAAAGTCTCCAGCCAGACCGATGCATGGACGGATGGACAACAGGTGATAGAAATCGCCTCACTTGAACTTTGTCAGCTTGGGTGAGCTAAATAAATTTAAAAAACTTACTGCCTTGGTAATCATCTCCTGGATTCACTGTTAAAGTTGTTTTGCAACTGGGTTGCTGCCTTTGAAACATAAAATAAACGCTATAGAAGTAACAATAACAGCAATTAATGTTAAGTGGATATTAATGCACACTTCAATGTCTCATACACTCAGATATTCTCCTTTTGCAGGTTGGAAGGCTTAGATTAGGCCAAGAGACAGCCCTGAATTCTCTCAGCATCTCATAAACATTTCTCCTGCCAAGCACGCTGAAAATACTCCCATATCCCTAACTATGACCAATCGGAAAGAAAAGAGGCCATTTTGTTACGTACTGGTTTATTTTGATATGCATCATTAATCTTCAATTGGCTTGTGATTTGTTCAGTAGATCTTTGCCTCATACGGTCGAGGAACTAGGGTTTCTGTTGTAATAAATTAATATTCCCTTTACGCGCATCAATTAGATTGCCTAGATTTACTCTTTCTCCTCATTATTTTGCCTAAAATTGGGTTAAAATACAAGATGCACACAGATATCAAATTTATTACTATCATTGCTTGAAATTGCCTAAAATTAACTAAGAGGACCACAGGCCTCTTAAACGGCCACTCTGAGTTTCACTCCATTGCCTTTCAATATAGTTGTCGTCCATTTTTGCATTAAGCCTGAATTATTTCGAATCTATTGTTCCCAATGTCTCCATCATCTTTCAAAATATGAATTTTAGATGGAAAACGATATCGATATAAATTGTCTCAAGTGTGCTTGCCTTTTTTTGACTCTTGATCCCAACATTCGTAATAGGGATACATCTTCATACCATGGGTAGTCATAATCTACTACCGACCTCCATCCGTCGACTCTACGTGAACCGAGTTATAGATTTTTGTCGCTACTAACCTCGGAAAAAAACCATCTATAATTATACAGTTGAGCTTTCCATTCCTTCATTCAATATAGTATCACTGATCTCATGATTTGTTGCGCATAGACCTTAATTGGAAACCACACTAGCTATTCAATGAGGAAAAATACAACAATCTATCTTGGTCCATTGTTGTGTTATTTGCTATACAAAATTGGTATGTATAATACATGTTATTTAGAAGCTCCTAAATGGTTGAGAATGTTGGGAGAATCACCAAAATGGCTTCTTCGGGAAATAACCTGGAACCATCAATCCAGCTCACTCCGGCTTACGCACTGTATACCCACGCTGTGCGCTTCGCCCGAGCGGATTCTCACCAATGTTTTTACCTCACCACACAAATTTTTATTAGTGGAAGGTGTTCAGTATCCAATGAGGTACGTTTCGATGGGATCGTGTCTTCATGACATAACTAGACTCCTAGGAATGGCATAATGGACAGGAGTACTTCTTTTTAAGACTCTCAAAAACTAACAAAATGCAGGATTCATACAGAACTGGGAAAACAAGATTCGAAAAATTTGGCGAGACACTTCCTGGTTTGTCAGCCACCTCAGTTAGGAATCTCTCCAGAGGACCCCACCCCTAACGTTGGGCTATATGGAGCGTAGCTTGTGGAGTAAATTATATAACTCAATATCATTCTCTAATAGTTTAGACACACTTTTCTGCTACTCTATCTAGGTTATTTGGCACAATTCAATTGGTTCAAAGAATTTGAAAACAATTGAAACAATTGGACAAGGATGGGGTGTGTTTCAATTTATAAGATTACAAGAACAAGTTTTAGGGACACAACATGATTTTGGGCAGCAGAATTTACTTGACTATTTATCGCACACCAACTTTTCAATCAATGGACCATGTTTGGCCCCACATCTCTCTCAAACTCGAGTATCAAGAACACGTGATGGACGGGAGTCAAGCGAGGTAGGTAGAATGATAGTATGAGAAAAAAGAGATTTTTGTGGTGCGAAGTCTATACAACTTAGGTCTATAACTGATCGTATTTGGTGATCATGGTAGAGGGAGCTTTGTTTTATGAACAAAACAATTGATGGAATCATCTATTTATTAACTTTTGCTTTGTCTGTGATACCACCACCGCACCTTAACCCTTGTCCAACTTCTCTTTCGAAGGAATTATTCTGGGACAGATTGCCAATGGACTTGAGGCAGCGACCTAATTATAGAGGGGAGAGCATCTATAGGGTGAACATATATGTCTTCTTGATATTGAGTTGTTCCAAAAATGGTTTTCGGTTGGGAGACTTCATGAATTTTTCAAAAGGACGACCTAATCTCCAGTGTTATAACTTGGGATTCAGATCGGCATTAAGCAAAACTTAATAAATTGTCGAGCACCAAATATTGTTCAAAACTCTGGCTTGGTCCTCTTTTACTCACACCGGCACACACAGGTGGGTGTTTTCGATATAGGGATTGGGAACAAAAACCTAAAATGCATTAGGGCTACCAACTATAGTAGTCCAGGGGTAAGAAGCCTGTTAATTTTATACACCAATAAAAGAGTTTTTGCGTGTATAATTGTGGTTGTGGTTGATGTTTCTCCTGGAGGTAAGGAGAGGTTTTTGACTCTCGAGAGAGAGGTTTTCCTTGAGTGAGGGTTAGTTGGTAAAATGGGTGTTCAAAACACATTTTTGGGTTACATTATCTTAGTCCACTTAAATGTAGTAGAGATCATCCCAACATGAAATAACAACAGCATATTCTCGGGGGGGTGGTGGTGGCGGGGAGAAAGGCGATGGGGGGGGGGGGGTATTCATTTGATAATTTGAGACAAACTTAATATCGGTACACACCACTTAAATATGGAATCTTAGTATATAGAGGCTTTCAATTATGAAAATGAGGAGCTCTTTTATCTAGTTCAGTACTTTTACTGGCCATGTGGGTTCTTCCACGCAACGACGGATTTTGTAAAAGAATATCTAATCCTTTCGTGGATGTGAGCGTTGTTGACTCCCCTGGAGTTAGATGTGTCAGGCGTCTGTCCATGGCCATTAGTACTCCCGGTCTGGTTAGACAGAATGGGTTCCCATACTTTTGTAGTGTTCAGCCCGACGGGTCCACTCTTGATTCTTAGCAACTAAACATTGAGATACGTTCCAACCTATAATAAGTCATGGCAAGACTTTTCGATGTCATACATATTTCAGCTTTATCCTCGCGCCATATTTTGGACAGATGGATTGTCTATCAGATATGTACTATGATTTGGATATTATATTAAAAGGGTGGGAACGGAAAAACACACAAAAGGGGCTCAGGTGCACTCATGGTGGACTCATTTTCAATAGGCTAAGACTATTATTCTTGGTTGATTATCTCCCTTTGGAGAGAGGCGGCTGGTTCTTATCTAAACATTTTATCTTTCTTACCTGAACAATACATGCAGATCTCCTTAACTACTAACCCAAAGATGATTTGTACCTAGGTTTATTGTAAATTCGGCCAGTGGTCTCCTAGTATTAAGATTAAGATGGAAATATAGCGAACAATAAGTTTCACGCTAAGCCTCTGGGCATAGGGAAACAACAAAAACGGATACTTGTGAATTGGAGAGGGAAATAGATGTTTAGAGGATTCAACAGATGGTGTGTATCAACAATTCCATTGGGGCGCGATTTCCATGGTTCATTCATACACAAGAAGCCACTGGTCAGATATATCAAGCGCAACTTGGTATTAATACATATAAATTGGGTGAAGGGCATTTTGTAGATCTAGTTACAACATGAAGGAACGCGTAGCGTCAGCTATTTCAAGAAAAGGGGAAACTAAAATACTGACATTACGTGGCAATAGACTATTAATATTTGGGGAGATGTGAGTGTACTATATTAAATTAAGCCTCTATCTTACTGAAAGAACCACATGGCGGCAGAAAAGCTAGGAAATTTGTTTATATCTAAGAAGAGTGGTCAACTTGAAAAATAAAGATGGTATGATTGTCAAAGGACTTTGTCTCACAACGTCATGTTTGTGGACCGCCTTTAGGGAGTTAACCTATCAGGGGCCACAATAGGGGATGGCAACAAGTAGGAGGATGTTGGAAAAGATCTTTTGGAAAATTTTCCTCCTTTCTGATTAGAACTCAAGCCAATGTGCCGGAACAGGCATGCGGTTTGAAATTTATATTGACTAAAAAGCTTAACTGCATTAATCCAGTAGGACACAGAATTATTGCACTAAGTTTGTTCAAATCATCTGATACCCCCCCCCCCCCCCCTACCAGCACATTCCAATCCCACCACCAGAGTAATGGAGTATCCCGCTAAAGATAAGAGGGAATTGAAATTGGATACAACTAATCTTTGTGGTTAATATGAGGGCTGAGTCGGCTAAATCTATAAAATATCTATCATCAGCAAGAACCATAGTGACCAGAAAACCTGTAATTTATAATGATAAGCACTTAGTCGCTGATGAGGAGGTGGCACGATTCAACGTTTTCTTTCAGTTCAGGTATAACTTATATGACGCACCATCGTGGTGATTCATGCTGTGCCAAAGACACAATTAGACGAGAATTACTTAATAAATGATACACATTATGAATAATGGACTAACATGAGAAAATATCTATTTACCTTTTTATGAAAAATTAACAATTTACTATAACTCACAGAAACCTAGGGTCATTGGATACCACACGAAAACAAATATTTTGACTAAATCGTTGTATCATAGAAACAGTATGGAATCTGAAATATTATGATTTACAAGTAGTAACCCTCCCGGGATGAGGGTGAGTGGAGTGGCGCGCTACAATAGGAGGATCAAAGTTTTTGCCTTTAAAATTGTTTCCTTCCCCTGCAAACCCATAGTGTGTCAGTGATTTTGGCACAGTGAGAAACTTGCAATTCTTTTAATGGAAATTTCGTGGACCATTGCTGATCCCATGTGGCCAAAGGTCACTCTAGAAGTGAAGCGATGTTTAGCCCTGACGAGACCTCTTGTTTGATGGGTATTAACAATAATGTTAGAAAAATCAACATCTATCAGCATAGGCTCACTCTAACATGATTATCGAGTTTGAATCCTCACATGATATTTTTATAGTGTAATGATTATCTATATCCCACAAGAACACAAGAATGTAGGAGTGGGGATAGAGCAGAAAAGGATTGTTACTAACTGATTATCGAAGTTTTGACCTGTCTGTTTTGGCTCATCATGTATGAGGTGCAAGGAGTTTTTATTGTGTCTAAAGTGTTGGTCTTTCCACTAGAGTCAATAGTTTCATAGAATAAACGTTAAATAAAATCATATCATTTATGAACGAAGATTGGTTTGTTTCTTGGGATTAGAAATTCCGGAGTGCTTTCAATAAAGTTGTAAAGCTCGCACGGTGACATGGAAGTAGAGCAATGGTATGAGTTTCCAGTATGCGGGGATGTAGCCATTAGGGTCCATTACAACTACAGTGCAAATTTTGTCATTGCAGTTCTCTGGTACTTATTATCAACAATAGTTTGAATTGACGAATAGTCCGGTTATTATCTTTTCTATAATTTGAGAATTAGTGGTGGTCCAAAGGAATATCTAAGCCAGAATCTGAGGACATCAGAGATTAGAGAGGATGGGTTTAAGGGCAGTAGGTTAAAATTCTTGAGCGAAATTATAGAGTCAATTTGATACTCTCTCGACCCGCTTAGAGTGACACATCACTACTCAAGGACGATAGTGGCTACGCCACTGGTGAGAAGATGTTCTCGTTCCTTTACATGTTACCATTGGGGTCAAAAGGTCAAGGCCACTATTGCTTGACAATCTACTAACATAGCTGATATCTTTGGTCTCAGTACGTAAAGGTCGATTATTAGTGTTTATGAACAAAAGACATGATTTTTAAGAACGTGACGAAACAATAATGCTCATAATTCAGAGACTTAATTGCAACAAACGTAGGAATTGATAAATTGGAGCAATGACTTCAGGTGGCTAAGCTGTGGGCCTCTTGGTGTAATTTTCGTGAAATATAGTCCAGCCTAGATTGAAGTAGTTATTTAGATAATTCTCGCGAATGTGTTGCATTCCCACGGTAAATGATATTTTTCAAACTCAAATTGTAGACTAATTGTTCAATCTTCGCGGAGCGTGAGCAGAGAAAAGAAAAGGTATAAAAACTTATAATAGAGCAATCTGGCTAATATCCTTACGGATAATACCCTTTACATTACCGAACGAGAATAACTCCCTGACCTGTAATGAGGCAAAGATCTAACTGAACAAACACAAGCCATTGATAATGGAATGATGTTCACCTATCTGGGCATAGATCTCAGTCGTTGTTCACAAATATATGACCTCTTACTTATCATATGTTCCTCTAGAGTCTAAGCTACACGTTTTTGTTGGAGACGACTATTCGGAGTTTGTTATCACAGAGCATCCATATGGTCTAGGAGGAAAAGGTGGATTTTTGGATGTGTAATTAATTTGCGACGTGTGACCTCTAATGGTTTAGGTCAATAAGACCTTTACTCCATTCACTCGTCAGAAGGTATAATATCAACGCAGAGTGTATTGAGGATTCTGAAAAGTGCTCGCTTCTTACTATATTTATACACTTTAATCAATATATGAATGTATATTTAGTTTTAGCGATAACGTTTAAAGCTTATTTTTTAAAATTTTGCGACAGAGGACACCAAGGGCACCCATCCAGCTTTGCCTCAAACATTTAACCTGGGAAATTTCCAGGAGAATCTGATACTTCTTCAACAGTAGAGTTTATTAAAGGGATATAATTAGCTCCGACACGCAAAACATAGAGACAAGTATCTTATTAAGTTTTGAGTTCTACTTCCTTAACTCTTCAATCTTCTCGCTTTTGTTTCCATAAGGACCTTGGTCTCATGAGCAATTAGTCTGTCCTATGGGAGGCCCTTATCAAGGATGTTTATTATTTGACTGCTCTCAAAGAAATCTTTCAAAGTCAATATAACTCACTTGGTGATGTATATATAATGAACTTCAAACATCCTTGGGTTGAAAGAGCGGGATTCAAGTGACTCCGGATGAGTTTTCAAGTCATAAAGGACGGCATGCCGCGTGTTGTGCAGAGGGAGTACCTTGTCGGTTATCTTAGACACTCGCCATTTTGGTTTTATGGGAACACAGAGAGTCGTCACTATTTGAAATTGAGGAGAAAATCGAATCGCAACAGAAATCTTTGAAGCTGATTCAAACTATGACCACAACTTAACCGTCCCCGGGGACTGAGTCTTTACATGGGCACTAACATGGTATACGGAAAATTGAGGAGAGATAAGAGATGACCTTAACGACTTTATGAACACTGAGAACTGTATTATCGTATTATCTGACGCATGTATATCTTTCTAGTTAGTTTTGTGTACTATTTCTTAAAATCTTCCCACACATACTATGTGAGGAGTTTACGAGACCGGAGCATGAGCAAGGCTGGACATGGCGTACCGCCGGACGTCATAGTGTATATATTGATCTTAAGTTCAGGTGAGACTTTGTTATCTATACATTGCCCACACAAAGCAGAACAGGCCTTAACACTTGCCTTTGCGGGTGGATAAAAGCAAAAAAAAATAGTATTACATTTCGCATATGGCTAATCTATTCATGTTGTTACTATATCAGACTCTTTTGAGACAAACATTACTTTGCAAATTGCCTCAACTTGTGTAGATATTAAATATATGTGGCTATAGTCGCGCACACTCATCCTTCCCACGTTTGTACGCCACCAAATAACTGAACACAAAAATAACATACGTGATTGAAGGTCATTAATATGATTCCCTGGCGGTCAAGAGACCTTTTTAAATGTGATTCTATGAGCTTTGGTCGCTCTATTTGCCAACGAAAATAAAATTAAAAATTCAATAACTGGTGGAACCTGACTTAAGAGACGCTATGCACTTCTATGACAACATTATCTGTAAATATTCACAATCTTTGAGAGATGAGCATAAGATTCGCCCCTGAGCATACCTATGTTGATCTAGTAGCACTCAGTTGTCGCTAACATTTTCTGTGTAACAAACAACTTGTGCAGAATTTTTTCCAAGTTCATTACTAGGTTGCTTGGTTTGCCTAGTCAATAACGTAGGGGATAGGATTTAATGGCCCCCCACCCCTTGTGCATAGCGGTACCTCGCAGGTCACCGTACACAACCAGTATCCAGACACAGTTCTATAATTTTGTAGTTTGTTGCTCACAATCTTGGGAGGAACCCCCACCGTGATACATGCCAAAATTACGAGGTGTTCGGATTATGGGGATTCTTTGTACAACCTAAGGAGGTTAAGGATGATATTATGGGTAGCACTAGGGTGACTAGTCCTAATATATTTAAGTTGTATGTGTCTTGCGTTCTTCTTACATTTACTTTCATTTCAAGCCACAGGTAGAGCTGTTCATTGGGAGCGAGTCTATAAATGTTATGAGTTTAAATTCACTAAAAAAGTGTACTGTAGTTGGTAAACGTAATTTTCATTAATCGTTGGCATATTGGAATCGCATAACGGTGAACATCGGTATTAGTTCTCTGAGTTAGATGGGCATTTTATGAGACCTAATTAGACAAGGTGCAAATTAAGCAGGATTTACAGAGGAAACCTTGCACCAGAATTTACGAAGGTAAAAACATTACCAATCATAGCGGGGTACATAATGAACCCAACCAAGGTCTCCATAATATTTTAATGCTCCGCTCTGGAAGGAGGTATCAATCATGCTTAAATTTTCCCATGCCTGTCTTTCCACCCCTGTCCAAGAATTCCACTTCACACGCCGTATCTTCCATCCGTGGCTTGTCAAAAACTAATACAGATTTTGCTCGCAATTTCAATACTCTGAAACTAGTAGGCATATCACACGTCACTTTTGTTATATTCGGATATTATTAATTTACATAACATCATCTAGGGGTCCCAGTTACTCGAGCTTAATCGCTTAATTCAGTACGCGTATTTTCGGCTATAGAAGATACAAAAACCTAATCCATAGCAGTGGGTTTTCACTGTATACTTTAAACTCAATAATTTTTCGAAAGGGATGGCCAACACACTTCTCTTCAATCACATGAGAAAACATTCTGCACACTCCAAAGCATATATGAAATCTCGTGTACTTCATCAAACACAAAAGAGGGTTCTCCAATACAACCCATCTATACTGATATGGTCAGTACATCTTTCAGCTTATGTCAATTTTAAACTTCCTGTTTTAACTGTACTTTATTGTGTTCAATTATATTGGATGTATATGATGCAAAATTTTTGAATTCTATTATGTTTATAATATAAGATATTCGTTACTTATCTCTTTTATTTAACTGCATTATCTACGGAGTCACTTGATATTCTTCCTCTCTTATCTAAATGCTGCTTCACGTATAATGTCAGCTTTTATTTTATTTTTTCTTCGATGAGTTGAGCATATCGCTTGGTAGATGTAGACAGTAGCTCACAGCATAGGCACTTGTTTGCTGATCGGTTTTTGAGAAATTCAGAGATTCATGTAGATCATTTTTTGATTCAAGAAAGGATCAATGCAGAGGAAGGATAAGATTAAGGACAAAAAATCATTAGCAGGCTTATTTATTATCAGGTATCCATTAATTACAACTACACAATAAAAAAAAAACAAAAAGAATCAAAGACAAAGTGCTAGAATCTCGACACTTTCTAGAGAATTCCTACATCTTTGCCAAACACAAAACAAAATTTGTATTACTTATATCCTTCTGGAAAAGTTCCTATCTAGAGATTATTTCCAGGGTATAAAAATTTAATGGTGAGACGTCGGTGTATCTCCTGTTTCTATGGACTGGGTTATAAGGAACTACCAAACTCTCATTAGTGAGGGACATTTTATATAAATCAATCAAAATAGCATAAATAAAACATATAAGATAACACACATTGTGCATAAAGTAAAATATAAAAATATAATAAGAAGAAAGAATTTAGAGGTGTCACAGTTACTTGGGGACATATCTTATCAGTATAGACAGCTGTGGATATCTATGCCGATTAAATGTTCTCAATTAGGAATGTAGACAATTTAAATACTAGCTTTACTACATTGCTTCTGATGGTTGCATGCATTACTGAACTTTACATGTTTATTACTCTTTCGTATTTTCTTTTGTTTATTAATTAGAGAACTTACAAGGAGGCCAGAAGCATCAACTATAATATTTATGACACGGAAAAGGAGTTAATTTGAAGGGGTAGTTATGATGCATCATCGTATAGGCGTATTCTACTGATCATGAGAGAATGTAATGAATTATACATGATTTCGGAAACTAGAACACAAGCAGTACGCATTTCATTCTTATATAAACAAATAATTCTTAGGGTAATAGTGTTCTCTTTCTCAAGAAACAGTACAGATATTAAACTGCGGATTGAACTTTTCAACTGTAATCAGCGGAACAGTGGATTTATTTACGACACATGGACGTTCGCAGCGTCGCGCTTACACATGGGAAAAACCAATTGCGGGATACCTAGTAGAGCGGTCGGTTCCAGAATGCATTCTAGCTGAGAGTGCTAGTTGCTATAGGTATTAAAACTTACAATAGTTTATAAGTAAAAAATTTTAGCGTTGAGAGTTATTCTTAATTGAGAGACAATAAAAAATATTTTAGTTGAAGTGTATATTTTAAGATTGCTTAATATGTATAATCGACCTTAACAATGGGGGGCCATCACATCATTTCCTACAGGTTACATTATTGATAGAGCGCTTCTCCTACAAAAATGAATTAAGAATTTTTTAGGAAATTTGAAAACCGGCTATCAAAAATTTTGTTATACAACCGTAGAGTTTAAAAAATATTCAAAATTGGCGCACGTCTGTGATGCTTATAGGAGAATATCACTACAGGATTTTTGCATCACGTCTTTAAAATCTAATATTTTTGGTACTATTAGTGCATCGCGACCTAAAGCTGTGAGGTGTACTGGGGCAACTTTGATTCTACACAAAAATAATTATACTTGTAGTATACATGCGTAAAATACATATTCACATTTGACTTTTTATTGACTATCTACAAAATAAGTATTCAGCTAAAACTAATGTGAAAAATCCCTCAACACTCATGCTCCTGATAAATTAGTTTTCTCTTGCATCTGAATATTGAGCATATGGACACTCGATTTTTGAGCAATTGTGGTTTCACTCACCGCAGAGTTTCGTTAGCGAGATTTAGTGTAAGACAAATTGTTGCAATCATAGGGCTCGTTGACAATAACGATTGTCTGCAACACAGGGCCATACTTATCCGGCTAAAGCTAGCGTACCTAATTAAGGAGTACATGAACACGCCATCTTACGCAAGCATTTAATATAAAATATGTCTTAATCCCATTATATTTTTCATAATTTTTTTCTTGAGGATGAGCTATATTAATTTTATAACACTTGCGTCGAATTATCTATAATAATGCAGATAATTCGGGCTAATAACCTTAAATCTGGTTCACAGAATCATTTCAGACAAGCTTTAAAGTTAGAAATATACATTTTTGGTTCTCTGTCCCTTAGATACCCTGTTGGGGGACACCCCCTTCCACTTCTGTACTTTTACCCTTTGGCAGAATCATGTATGAATAATAAAAAAGCAAATTCATTACCATGGTAATACGCACCCCAAATTTTCCTCACCTCTGGAAACGGCATAGTGGCAGTCAATGTTCATGGTGTAGGAAAATTATTCACCTACCTGTGGATACTTACGATGTGGATACTTGCCCATGTAGATATTACATAGTCTTATCTCTGAAGAAGGGTCTGTACAACTACTTCTACAGCCATGTGTTTAGAAATTTTAACACTCATTCCATCATGTGCACCAAAGTAATTGTACAATTGTCTACAAATTGAGGGGATAGAAACTGGAACGATAAATAAGTAGGTTCTAACTTAAAAAGTGCAGGGCTAGGCACCACACTTCTTAAGTCCTATAGGAAGTAAATCTTATGGCGGATGGGAAGTGGGGATAAGGGATGGCAATTAAGGGTAGTTATAAATAAAATGTCGGGGATGCACCCGATAATAACAGAACGCAAACGGCACAACAACCACTTTAATGTTAATCAAGTATGGCTCTTAAGGGTTGATGTTAAAGAAATACATTTCTAAAGTTAATTTTACTTCTTCGTTAAGTGCTGACGCCGGTAAGGAGGCACAATCTGATATTTGGTCGGTTTACCACATGGCATTGTGGTTACTCAACCATTACCATACAACTTCGGTGGGAGGGGCAACTATAAGATCGGGACTAAAATGAGCAAAGGTAAACGATTAATTCCCGATTTAGAATCGGGTTCATGCAGGAGGGTGTTTTTACTATCATTACTTTCGGTCAAGTTTGACGTATATCTTTTGTGGATTTATAATTTATGTTTTATGTCTGCAATCACGTTGTATAGGGTATTCTGCGCTCCGGAGGATGGTCTGTATATACCCAATGAAGCGATTCCACAAATCTGAATGCAACCTCTCCCATCTCGTTAACTGCTCATTTTACCCGTTAAATCTCAGGTGAATATTAT
Organism: Ostrea lurida; assembly: GCA_903981925.1. Classification (NCBI taxonomy): domain Eukaryota; kingdom Metazoa; phylum Mollusca; class Bivalvia; order Ostreida; family Ostreidae; genus Ostrea; species Ostrea lurida. The sequence goes on along the minus strand of CAJDSM010060537.1, from coordinate 20,793 downwards.
TGGGCCAATTGAATATTTAGTTCAATACATCATTAGGCGAGAAGACTAGTATGCACATTAGGAAGTACTGATTATTTAGGTCCTTATATCTTGAGTCTCGTATATCGAATATATTTTTAAAGCACCATATGATGGAGTAGCATAATCTCAGTAGAAATTACCGGGGACGGTACACAAACTCATTACTTATCAATCTATTTACACATTAGACCATCCTCATTGAACGAGAAATGCACACACTCATCTTTTCGGCAACTCGTTCGGGATAGCTAGTGGTAACCAATTACTAATACAAACACAAGAATGTCCTTAGGTGGTCCATATACACATTAAAAGACTTTTATAGGATGGATAACGGGGATCCAAGTATCTAATAAGCCATTCATTATACTACTGGGCTATTAGTTACATTAAGTTCCTATTTTTGCAAGAATTGTATTGTTGAACAATTAACTTCTAGTTATGATACATTTGATAGCGCTACTCTCGAGCGTAACTCATGAACATACAAGGGAAAGGGATAAGGGTTTTTAAGATAGGAATTCATAGGTAGGAATTATACCATACTCGGATTATTCAACCTCATGTGACGTACACACAGGGTGGATTAGTTGAGTGATGGGAATTCCAGTTTTGATAAATTTCATACTATTTTGGTAGTAAGTTATGCTAGCTGCAACTTGCGAACGGGAGTTGGTACTGAGTAGGAAACAGGGGTATCAAATTACTATCTAGCGACACATACTAAATGGAGGGAATTCGAAAAATGTTCTTGATAGGGGTGTATTTTACAGGTAATTCTGATATTGATCATATGTGAAATACATTTAATTAGTAGAAGGTATTTGGTAATGAGAAATCTTTAGGTATCAACTGAGGACTGTGAATATTCGAGAAGTCAAGTATAAGATGAGTTATGAGAGATCAGCTTGATTACGAAAGGCATAGATGATTGATTTCACCTCGGCTGCACTTATGGAGCTCTTAGTTAGATAGTGAGTATACGTGCTCAAGAACTTCAGTTAAGATTTATCAATACGTTATGAGAATAATAATATGAGAACGTTTGAATGTGTGTAATTGCTGTTGGAACTTTTCGAAGTTTATGCATTAATGTGATATGATGATTATTAGACTACGTAAGATAGGAAGGGTGGAGTGATGTAATTTAACAAGCTTGTGAGACCCGAAAGTTGAATGACTGTTGCACATTGAGGTCTAAATACTGAAGTTTGAGGACGGTTAATAAAAGATAATTCAACACCCGTTCGAATTTACGAGTTGATATAAGGATTATTATTAGAGGATAGTATATTGGCTCACGATTCTTCCCAATGGTATAAACGGTGTTTTTACTCGTCTATATATTAGAATCGTAGCTTATTTCTACCAAAGAAGGTTATCGAGGCGGGATAAGGGCATATGGATGGATTCGACTGTTTGGTTAAAAGAAATTTCTGTGGTTGATATTGAGAACTGGATGGAGTTTAGTTGGGAAACATTGAATAGCAATTTATTGGTTATAATATGAGCAAAGTGGGTATTTTTGTGCATTACAAAGAAGCAAACAAGGTCATGAGAATCAACTATATATTACTCATGAAGCTCGAAATAGGACATATGGAGAAAAGGTAAGAAAGGGAGTATATTATCTGGAGGGGATGTGAATAAAGAATTGTAGCATAGAGGTGATGGAACAGTGCATGAAGATTAATCTTCGAGGACTAACACCTATATACACATAAAGAATTAGTGGGTTGGAAGGGAATTCACAAAATCATAATATCAGACACATATAAGGATCGACGAATGGGTAAAAGGTACACGAGGGACTACATAAGAAGCTACAGTTCGCACCGAATCGGTGTTAGAGAATCTGGAGCCTTATTTTTATCGATTCCTCGTGAGTTTGAAGATAAGTATGTAAAGTGGAGCTGTACATAATGATTAATAACTCTTTAAAGAGATGACTTGATTCAACACAGGATGTGCAGGGGCAAGGTATGACCGATCATTTTGGATGCTTTAACTATCCATACGCCGCTCTTTCACATTAGTGCCGGAATATGGTTGTGCCTGAGGCTTATAAGAGAAATCTAGGAATCCCTAAAAGAGAGATTCTTCATTACAGGAGGAATGTAGCAATGTCTTAGCTAGAAAATTAAAATACTTACGATTGAAAATAACTACCATGTTATGTTCCTCTGGATACTTGTTGTATGTCGGAGGTCTATGTTGGGAGGATCTCGAGTGGTGTATTCTACCTTGTACATTTTATAAACCATATAAAGAGTACAGTTCAACTCACTTTTTCCATTCCTACATGATCTTCTATACAGAGTGTCAATGACTGCATCTTTTTCTACTATAACAAATCACATAATTGGGGACTATCGTAGGCTCCTTATAAGAGCTGTATAGTTTATTCTAAAAATTTAGGATCTTTTTAGCTCAATTTTACTCGGATAGCCTGTCGAGTACTTGGAGGCTTTTCAATAGCCGAGCGATAGTCGAGTATCTTCCAATAACAAATAGAGAGGTTAGACATGAACATAGGGGTTATCTAGTGATCACTACTTTATTATGCTCCAGGTCTTCAGATCCGGAGACATCAGACAACTAACAACAACACTGAGGCATTTATTCAATGTTTTCGGGGAGGGTGGGGCAGGGTGAAAGAGTTCAATGACAAATACGACTGATTGATCTGGGATGCGAAGCGATAGGGCGAATTTATTGAAATTTTGTTTCTCTTACGATTATAAGATAAAAACAAATCCATAGTATCTCCCAACCTCCTGCCATGCCAGCCCAAGCTGAACGGAAATAGATAGTCTATTAGAATATTATATGACAAGTTATCATTCTGTGAGCTATTGATTCCTATGTTTCAAGTAACTACAGGAAAAACGAACTTTACTACCTCACCGGAGAAAAATTGTCAATCCATCATGCCTTAGTGTTCGCCGAAAAAAAGTGAAAATTAATTCAATTTTTGGAGTTTATGCAAACACATTTCCATTATCCTTTTTGTCAATTGAAACTCTTTATTTTCTCGCACCCGTTCAGAAATTAACAAGAGGGGGCATAAGTAAATTGTGTTCGACACACTGTACTACGTAAGGCGCAAGAATGTTGTAGTGAGACACCAAGCAAGAATATCAGCGAATCCTAGAGAATAGACCATAGTGTTTGGTGCATTGCTCCTATATTGCACCTCTTCCCTTGGGGTTATTTTGTTATCCGGCAATATATTTATGAGCTAGATATTACGAATTTACTAAATAACTTGGGCTGAGATACGGCAAAGGTATAGGGTTTGTACTCTAGAAAGACAGTTAGTAATTGATATCCTCAAGCTATGATAGGTCAAGAGTCTCTCTCACAAGTCAAGAGGATTAAACTAAGCTGCGTGGACCTAATCTCGAACATTACATAAAGTTTAACCGCAGCACGATTTAGTGCTGTCAATTCTAAGAATGCTCTCGCTATTTTTGACATAATGAGATACACAACCAAACTACGCTTCTTGATTAGATGCGAAAACTAGAGAGGGTGCTTTATTTTAAGGGGGATATAACTTCCAAAAACCTACACCAATTTAGAGATTTTGATCTAAATAAATTGGGAATGCAAACTTAATCAAACGTACGGTTATTAAGATAAGTCCCATCAACACATTCACGATTCAACTCAATAGATTTCTCTCACTAGATAAACAAGTTTATACAATTCCACGCCAGACATATTCTAAGAATTTATTACTTATCAATTTTCTTATTTCAATTTTCACTTAATCACAAAAAGACTGGCTGTGACGAACGCCTCTAGGGAAAACTCACTTTATCGAATACTAAGGTCGTTGGTAAAACAAGTACACAAACTATGATTGCTATCTTAAAACGTCCGATATACGCACATATAGATGTGCTGTCAAGATCTTAAAAGTATCATCCCAACCTCTTGATCAAGTAATTGTATATTTCCACCTTGTTACTCTGCTAAAATTAACAAATAGCGATTAGACTCTGAGTGGGGATTCGTTCTTATTTATAAACGATATCTATCAACGATTTGTATATTTTTAAGTTTACTTGGAGATGAATCCTCGCTCTATCCTGATAGTGTTCACAACCAACATACTAACTCTATCCTACAGAGTTTTTGTTACCTATCTTCCCATAAACTTTATGGTCATTTACAATAAGAGAAATGGTGCGCCCCCTGTCTTGTCTTTGGCAGATCTCTAGTTGGTTTTATTATCCCATAATTTCCTTCTCTCATACTTCTAATATATTAAGACCGGCAAGGTAAGACTGGTGGATGGATATTAGGACAATTATTGTATTGATTCACACAAGAGGAACTTATTCCCCATATCACGGGCGGGTGTGGGTGACACAATTATTTCGCCGCCATTTACAGGGTGAAAGACAACTCCTACGTGATTTATTGTGTGTGAGGTACAGAACTTCTTATTTAGGCTCCCTGACCAAAGACTACAATAAATAGTATGAGTCTTTATAAAGATAATCCTTCAATATTAACAGCATTATTTAATTAGCTTACTTTTCTCAGTAGTTTTAATTTCCTATTGTTGGGTAGGTGCAGACAATCTATATGTCAGAGGAGGTCTGTACCTTATAAACAAATTTGGTCTATCGTTCGTAGATACTCGGACTCTATATAAGTTTCGTTATTTCAGGGTGGTGCCCGTGAGTTGCTGATTATAAAATGGCACAAGTTAACTTCACTGAAATCTAAAACAGCATCCTAATGATTTTTTCTAACTTTGTGTCCGTTGAAGGAAATTCTCGTTGTGTGAAAAGTGTGTAACGTAAATTTTATACGTTAGTATTGTGATCTCAATTTGAGAGTTTTTTCATTGAGAAAAGTTTTTTGTGATAATTAATAAGAATTTATTTAGTTCAGAAACTTCTGGTAATGAGGTTTTTATAATTAAAGTAATCATACCCCATTTATCTAATTTGGAAATAACTACTGAATCTCGGGATTAATGATATTTAGTAGTAAACAGGTTATGACCAACTTAGAAGATGATAGAGCGTTGAGATTTATTTTTGAACGAACCTCGTATCTCATAATGCTTTTTGTATTATAAGTTTGTTCCCTGCATTCAGGGGTCTGTGGTCATATAGTGTTTAGAGGTACTTTGTGATAGCATTCGGGGATCCACTAAGCGTATATATTAATTCACACTATTATTGAGTTAGTTTATAATTCACACACACCACGGCTAGAATGGGAAAAAGAATTTACTCATATCCATTTTTATTGTTTATTTATTTATTGCATGCAATCCATGTTCTAACCCACCGTATTACCTTTTGAATTGACAAGGACTTAGAGGAATTAACATCCAAGGGATATCTACTCACTGCTATGCACCATCGTCGAAAGGACTGTCGCAGAAACCCAAAAGCAGCTGTACATTTCAAGTCAATGAGAGAATGCAACGGGTATGCTTGTAAAAGTCTAAAGAAATTATAAATATGGTAAAGGGTTTCATCATTAGCTCTTAACCTTTATATTGGTGCTGGCGAATTCAGGAATGCGCTTTGACGCATTGGGCGATTAAACAATTTCTTAAGAATCAAAATTGATATTATAATCTGTCATGCTTTCATTTAAAGGGCCTATGGGGTGTCATTTTATTCTCTACCAGGTCGGGTGGGTGTACTCCATTATCTTTCGTCGATTTCTCACTGTGCTTGAGACGGGTAGCAAGGTAAAATAAATCCTAATCCATGATTTTTTCTTCAGTGTAGGCGGCCCTCGGGTCGTGTGGGCATTTATCATCCTAGCTAATAGAAAAGTCTTACACAACCCCACGTTCTCCCCTAGGTCATTATATAAATCTCTATCTTCCCGTCCACTATGCACAAAATCAAATTTATCGCATAATAAATCAAAAAATGTCTGACTAAACGAGTTAGCTGCAGAAAGTGGTGTATTGACACGAGACCAAAAACCTCCAAAGATATTGAAAGTCTTCGAAAACCCCATAGTTTACGGTATCAAAAAGTATCGTTTCTTAGCTGATATTACCTATGTGACCTTGGAGAACAGGTAGCAAGTAATCTTCTTTTCGTAACAATCATCCAGGAACGGGCAAGCTGGAGTGCATGGAAAAGTAGTTACGAGATTCTTGATGTAGCTCACCTGACGAAACAACTTGATCTCTAGGAATCGGATTTATAAGTAACTCTATGGAAGCTACTTGGGGATACTTCTCTCAATACTATACGAGACATCTCTACAATACATCGAATTATTTGAGAGTATGTTTATATTTTACCTTACGTATGTAAATTTATCTTATCTCGGAACACACCATTGACTTTCATTCTTTATGCCTGGTAAAACTTTAAGGTATTTTTGTTTTTTTGTTTGAATTGCTTCAAATGCCAACGGGCTAAAGTTAAAATGGTATGTGAACTATAGTTCTTCCAGCACTTTTATCTCGGTTTTTCACTATTTACCGGAGAAGGTTCTTAATTAAAGGGAATCTAAAGAAGGGTCATGGTTCTGGCCAATCGGGAGATTCAATATTACTTTTCTTCCCACACGGAGATAGCAAAATTCGGATTCTAATCACCACTAGCCTTTCTGGTTGGTGATTCTTTGTTCAATACTTATTCCTATTCTGTATGAAAATTTCTTACTAGTTAATTTTTCTTAGTAAAGGAGTAACAAAAGAATTTTATATCAACTTCGAGTTAATTCCACACATCTATGTTCCATGATATAACCTCACATTAAGGCACATTAATCACGCACCTCACATTTATCTTCTGATAATACTTACACTAGGTATATTTATATAAATTTTCTTTTAGACATCTTACAAGCAAACCCCTTGGTTTGCATTCTATCCCATTCATACCATTGCTCATCATATTGAGACACGTAACAGATTGTACTGCACCTTGTTTGGGCCATTCTGGTATCAGCACCTTCTAAATTGTGACCCAAACATGTACTGACACACTTATTAGCGATTCTAGTTAATCACTCTGCTGAGCTATATCTCATCAAAATACCCAGTTGTGTACACCCTGGAGCTGATAACATTCATAAATAAATTGGCGACAATGATATTATTATCTCAGTTCGCGAGATTTAAATCAAACACAACTCAATTTAACTATAGAATAGAAACTCAGTTGTAATTGGTCAATTCGCACCTTGGGCCTTCCAAGGACACAATTCACACCTTACTTACTCGATACATCAAGACCAGCCACTGAATGTTCCTAGTGGAAACTTGAGAGTATCCATTACACTACATATCGCAAGGTTCTTCGTCATATTACAAAATCACCACTTTAATGAATCTTATTTAGTCACTAACTATGGATTTTCCATATCAGTCAATACAACTTTTATATAATAAATTTAATTTGATGATGACGACCATCTTTTATTTATCATCAGGTTAATCCATTACAAATTCCAAACCTATCATAATCTTCCATCTAATTTAACTCCTACCACTGTATTTTCATTTATGCTACAAGAGGTCTTATTACCATATGTTAATTTCAAGTATCTATACAGCTTGTCGAATCAAAAAAGTGATGTTCAGGCGAATTCATTCTACATCTAACATAGTGGGTACCATATTACCACTCAACTTCACTATCATATACTAATCCACTCAGATAGAATATCAACTGTATTTCTTAAAGTCATCACCTATATACATTAGCCACTATAAAATAAAAATACGCTAATATAATAATATTTGCACTTCTACAATATAGGAAGTATCTCCAGTACCATCCCTCCATATATCCTTATTATCAACCTGAGGTTTTCACGACCATATATATTTTACCACCAATACCATTACGCTTCATTCTGCCAAATATGAAAACCTTTAGTCTTTTAACAGGGTCACAGTAGTCCCTCCGCTCCATAACACATTAAACCCTTATTTTGTCAATAAGTCTAAGTATTTTCACCTATCGGCATAAAGTAGAGGGAGTATATAAAAAACTGTTAATAAACTTGGAACAAGTCTTTACGCAATTCGCTTCCTTCAACATAGATGAATCTGGGATCTTAGTTGGAGTTTAAGTTGAGAAGGTACCAACAACACCTAGGTGTATGAAAGAGTGATGGTTGAGGGCTAGGCCATATTAGTAGCTTTGGAGAGATTATTACAATTCAGTTAAATCTCAGGGCAACAAGTATGGAGATAATTTCCACTTTAGAACATTGCATTAACTGTCATGGTTTATATCGTTATTCTGTGGAATGTAATTTTAATGGCAGAAGGATAATTCTAAAGATGTGTTGGCTTAAGGATTAGTTCGCAATAGCTTGATTGCACACTATTACACTTCAATATTTACACAGGAACAACATAAAGTATGTACATAGTACTAATAGGAGAATAGCTCTTTTTTTAAGGAGATCTCGGTCTATTAGGGTGGAAGGATAAACAAAGAGGGCTACGGAGAGATCTGTTGAGTGAAATATTCGCTAGAGGAGAGATTATATCGAACTGATTTGGTGCGATCTCGAAATAGAAACTGAGTGGAATGACAATAAATATAATCCGATAGAAATGACGTGATCTTATTTTGAGCTCTAACGTCTAATTACCTCAGGGTACGTAATTGTTTATTGTTTACCCCTCGTGTATGACAAACAAATGCTGGTGCTTCTAAAAATATTGTTTAATAAGATCACAAGGTGTCCTTACTGAACCTCAAGATAAGAAGTAGTTTGCGGATAATAGATAGGATTCGACGCCTATCAAACAAATGGAGATTTTAAGAAGATATACGAGCGGTTACAATTCAGGAGCGTCAGACCGCTGAGTTCATTGACGCTTGGACTCTTCTGTTGGACAGAAATTAATGAGGGGATTCACTCATATTCTATTAAGGATTACAGGGTTTCTTTCCACCTACAATTTCTCGATAACTACTTAAGAGGTTTGATGTTGTTACGGCTAAGAGCTCACGTTACGTTCCTTCTGACGTGGCGCCTCGATGTAGAATAGATAGATAGAGTGGGAAGGGTGCTAAGAATCTACATCTCGAATCTTGCAGAACGACGTATCTTATTGGTAGCTTGACCCGAGCACTCTATGCAGTCACGGAGGTCGGAAGGAAAACAAGCTCTACTGCCAGACAAATTATGAATCAATCGCTAGTTAATCAAAAAGGAGAGAAGAGAAGAGGATTTATATACAACCAATGAAATATAGGGAATATCTGAGAGGAACTCGAGGAACTCGAAAACTATTGCATGAATGTCTCGTCCTTAGAAGATGGCTATATTTGCACATTGGAGAGACTTCCGTTCCACTACTCCCGGGAGTCACTTGAACATGAAAAACTCACGATCGCATGTTCGGGTTACTAATATTTGTGTATGCAGAAAAACTTCGATCTATGTACTGGAAGTGCGGAGATTTTGTAATATAATTTATACTACTACTCGTTATTATGTTTTTTGGAGGAGAAAACCATAATTTCCTAAATTGATATAATTCTCGGAGTATATAAACAGTTCGTTATATATTGTGCAGCTTTACTATCCCAAGGAGCAATTGATCAGAATTGGGCAGGTTGTCGCCATCCGAGATTGGCCATCTATTGATCGGAGATTCCGATTCGACATTTTTAGGTGCATTATTGGAACTACGACATTCTTCTGTCAGCACCCTTCTCCCGGTCTATTTGACTTTTAAGAATCTACGATGACTTAGCACTGGTAACTCATCAATACTTTACTTTCATGGGTGCGTGGATAGAACGAATAATGGCACAGGGTACTTCTCTAACATTAAAAAAGATTCATTCCAGTACTCGACCCAGGGACTCTATTATATTCCTAGAGTTATATAGTAAAATTGACTAATCAAAGTTTAATAGTACTAAGCTGATTCACTGAGAACACGCACATCTACCACACCGATATCACCTGTTCACGCAAATAGTCAGGACGATGTACTGGTAAGTTGTCGGTACTGACGTGGGATAATGGTTAAGTAATGACACTTGGTGTTGTCCTTAGAGTAAAATGACTAAGAAAACATGACATAACAATATAATCCTGATACTAGACCACAAGAAACATTCCTTCAGCGAATTCATCGTTTATGAATGAGGTGTATTGTCAGTTATTTCTTCTCGAGATACAAAAATGAGATCACACATGGTGGTACATGTTTCTGTTTTCAAAATATCGGTGCATTGGTTGAAATGTGTAAAATTCTTTCTCATTGTATAAGAATGACCTAGACAGAATGCTCTTCGTCTAACTATTTGATCCTATCAACGACAACATAATATTGTGCCTGATTTGAACATTGTGTAATCACGCATTCCATCAACACACTCTTATATCACATTCTTAAAATGTACAAGAGTACTTCGTGCTATTATAAATCTCTCAGATACACTGAATTTATATTCTCGTTATATATACATTGGGATATTTTTCGAATAGATTTGGGCAAAGTCAATGATAACGCACATAATTTCTTTATCGTGTGGTGGGTAACCCATTGAACCAGGTACCACGTTCGCCAATAAACTCACCAACTCGAATCCCATAAGAGAAGTATTGATTCTACGTAAATATTTCTTTTCGTCTTTAGTTTCCCTTATGTAGAGATTCCGATAATGGAATGAAGGTTTTCGCACCTAGATTATTTTTTTGTATGTCATAAATTTATATATATTCTTTATTCATTTATTGATTATATTTTTTTTTTTTTTGTTTATTCTAAATATGAATTAATTCACAGAGTTCTAAAATTGTCAGATCTCTCTTGTATGTATATACTTCTATCTTTCGATAGAACATTTACGTAATAATTTAATCGATCGGGAAATACGCTCCAACTATTTTGTAGGGAAGTCGCAAAAGATGGAGCCTCGGTGATAAAGTATTTAATCCAAATATGTATAATAAGGCTATATTAGCTAGAGGCATTTTTATAAAGAAATCAGGAGTATAAATAGGATAAGAACACACTAGAAAAGTACAAAATATCAGGCGCCTATATAGCTGCACAAAAAAATAATATAAAAAATTTAACTTATCTTATAGAGGTCTATTAAATCTCAATATAATATTGACTGATAAAGCAGCAATAATATTAAGTATTATATATTATAAATATAATAGTAAATTTATAATGAAGTTTTACATAGAAATAAAAACATTTAAATAATAAAATTACTGAAGCACCTTAGAATTTTTGTAATTTGTGTGTCCCATTTAAAGGGAGATGTGTATTAGAAATCATTTTTTTTTTATTATAGTTTGCAATTTCGAGCCTATCACTATTGAGATAGTTTATAAAAAAATCACTCAATCGGGTTTTGGGACTCTTGATTATAAGCATCTTGTTTAATAACTAATCTGAGTATTTATCTAGGAAAACATGAAAATATTTAAATATTGAAAAAGTTGATATAAAATAACACTCCATTTGGATTCCTCAAATGGGAAGGAGAAACACATCTCGAAATGAGACTCCTTTCTTTTATGCAAAAATTTATATAATTTTCTTAGACGCGGGATCATAAGTGAAAAAGGAGTATGAAACAAATGAGAGAGTAATTTGCCCTTGCGTGGCATATGTGTTAGGGGCTTCGCCTTGTAGATCTTTCGAATAAACTAGGTAGTATAGAATTACGAGAGGAAAAATCTTCTAGAATAGTTCTACTTCATGCTTGCTGGGAGATATCACTATCATTCGCGAGGTTTGAGTATAGGTTAGGAGAGCTTAGGGATCTTATTTGACTCTTCTGATCACTTAATGCATATTTTGCTTGAGACTCTCATTCATTCCCAATTAAGATCAAAGACGCATAGCGAGAACGAATCTCATAGGATTCCAATAAAATGCTATTATTAAACATCGAGTGAATCTTCAACTCAAGTATGAGTATAACCAACTGGAGCGATTCTCATAAACTACTATGTAGTTATATCCCTATAAACAGAACTCTTAATATCAGATGTCACAAATACTCACTGGTGTACACACTAATCTATATTTGAGTGTGTATTTTCACGCACAATTGACGACACCGATAGGAGCACAGTGGTGGAGGAGTGGCGGAGGTTTGGAGTTGAAGGGTATAGGTGTGTAAAAAAGGAAATATCCGATAGTGTCAGATCCCGGTATTTTCAACCTGAGGTTTAAAGCACATCAGTAATTGACATTAATGAAAGACAAGTATGACCAATATGGGGCCAAAAAATTCATTGTAAATAGGCATGATCTGTTATTTGGATCAATATATTTAGTGTTATTTCAATTGTGGATTATTGGCGAGGGGCTGAGGGAGTTGAGACGGTCTAATGACAGGTCGTTTAAGACGTAAATTGGTGAATGTTCGTACTTCGATTGTGGGCACGTCATAAAAATACTATAAAAACTAGCAAAACATAACATACAAGTCAGGGAAACTATTATCGATAATATAAGGGATAGCAAAACTATGACACGGGGCATGTAAGAATGGAAAATTGTCTAAATTAGAAATGCGAGAACTAACTGCACCTCTCTCAATTTGGCTCCGGGGAATTTTGTTGCATTATTTGGGGTGGGTTTAGGGGTGGGGGGTAGGGGGGGGGGCAAACATTCTAAATTAATAGTGAGTATGATATAAGACACAATATAACAAAACAACTATATAAAGGGTGAGACCGAGTTACGATCCTTTAGAATTATGCATTTCTAATGATTTTTTTTGGAAAACTATTATGGGACATGGGAGTGAGTGAAAGTTGTGGTGTGTAAGTGGGGTGCTATACTTGTTTTTCGCTCCAAATTCCTTTTATAATAGCTTGACTATTTTTGAGCACTATATTCGAAAAAATGTTTAATGACAATCATCAGACAAAACTGAGGGCATTTGGGTGTGTCGCTCCTAGGACAAAAAGCCAATTAAGATATAAACTGGGCCACGCCCCCCTGACCCTTTGTAAAAGTTATATGATAGTTCATGCAATTTATGAACAAAAATACTTTGGTGCACATGTATAAAAGTTTAATAACATTCACATGCACCTGTAAGTATCTACACCCTTCTTCAGAGGATGAACGATCAGTACTCGCTCAAGGCTTTATCCTACTGCATATCACGATCACCCATCAGTTGAGGAATGATTATACACCCATGTTAAAATATTACTCACATAGTACCTCTATACACACATACAGATATTTCAAGCTCTCTCAGAGGTAATATTAAGGAAAACCTGCGGGCATATTACCATTAGAATTTGGTTTTTTATTTCTTATACATGATTCTGCGCCAAAGGTCGTAAAAAGCATGCACGGGGATTGGGGAGCTATTAGGGTTTAAGGTTCCCCAATCAGGGTCACCTCAGCTCGGGTATGCACGATGCCATATTACAATAGTATATTCTTCACTCTAAGCTTTTATGAACATGTACTTTCTGTTAACCTTAAAATTCAAGAGTTTTAAATGGGATATTAAATAAATGATGACAAAGTCTTAATTCTCTTCACATCACAATACACGAATTAACAGATTAGATTTTTTAATATTAATGGTCTTAATATCGTCTGTCATGTTTAATTGCTCCTTTTGCTATGATTCTGTTTCTAGCCAGACAATTGTCTTTCTGTAGGAGGGTACACTGCTCACACCCTGGTCACATGGTTTTCTAGCTGAATTGGGAGTTGGATACTTTGTCAATGATTCAACAATTCCTCAAGCACGAAGATTAAAAAATACACACGCACGCGTTTATAATCATGAATCCGGATCCCACTAATTTATCTTCACAGTGGTTTTTAAATAAGGGGAAGTTCTAGTTGTAGAAATTGCATCAAGAGTCAATATGGATGGAATATTATTCTGATTATTCAGGTAAGATATTTTTGCTCATTAAATGTGAGTACTCGCGGGTAAGGGCAGATGGAAGAGGAGGAAAAAGGAGGTGAGTAGGATTCAATGTTTTAGTCGCAGAAGTTTCATAACTTATAAGTGTATCTACCTCCCAAAAGTATGATTTCAAAGGTTTATATTCAACATTTATATGTTATAGGTAATTTTTAGTATTGATTTTTTTTCTTAGCGCTCATTTTCACTAATTATTACGTGAGATTCTTTTATGATAATCTAGATAATGGTTACTTTTGAGGAGAGAGGCACCTACTTCTAAGTAATATTGGTTAATGAATTTTTGATATAGCGCACTATTAATTTTAATTGGTATTTTATGCGATCCTTTAAAGTCTTTCGCTAAAATGCCAAAATATTATTTTTAGAGATCCTCACATAAAATATTATGGGTACTTATAAACGGGTGGGTTATATTTTAGGACTGGGTCATCTATTTATTCGATTCCAACAGCAGGGAACAACCATAGAATTTCTTGGATACGGCGGTATATTTCTTCACAAGGGCTATGGAGAAATGGTTTATCACATAATAGCCACGCACCTTCACAGCAAATTACTTATCACGATATTTAGACATTGCAAAGTTTTTTACTTCTCTTTTGTTATTTTTTTAAAAATGTAACATTTAACCAACTCACTGGAAACAGACTGGCATGGTCCTCAGTGGGATTTGAATCATATGATTCTCCCTGAGTGATTCATGACAAACTCTTCACATTACATTGGCTCTTCTTCTTTTCTTAGCAAGAGGTAACACTTCCTCTTTCTCGCACACACTAGACGGCTAGTTGCGCTTCGCACCAATGTGTCTGTAAAGTTTACAAGAAATAACACACAAATTGAAACTGTAGTACATATGATGGCAAAAAACAACTTAATGTAGTGGATAAAAGTAGATTTTAATTAATTAGTACGCAATCTCATGGTCCAATATGTGACTATAGTGGCAATGAATTACACCCCAGCCTGTCTTGGCACTAGAGAATGATCGGTGCAGTTGTTGCGGAGGCGGCTCTAAATAATTCTTTTTCTGCTATCATACAAATATATGCGGTATTTGGTGAATTTTTTTTAATCAACTGCAATGATTTAATTAAAACAGCTCTGCTCACTATTAACAGTGAGATTATACACCAACTTAAAGGAGGAACGATACGGAAAGCTTACAACTCATGTCTCATAGGAAACATTTTGTGTACTTATACCCGGAGAAGGTTACGAGAATGGCGGAGTGCTCTCTTGTGTATTTGCAAAGAAAAGTGACCTTTCTCAGACGTTTCAAATTCACTGTTGGTTTGATTTGTCAGGAGATCGAAGTGAGGGGGCCGGTGAGATGACGCTTTGTCATAATTTTTTGGAGTGTGCACGGGCTTAATTTTCCTTTATAACTTTTGTATTGTTAGGCCATATTAAAACTCCATAATTTCTTGCTTATACAATTTTAACCCTATTATTTGTCATCAAGGATGCTGTGAGTCTAACCTGCTCAATTTCTAAGAGGATACTTAACAGGGAACTAAATCTAGGGGTAAAGTAAAACGACAGTTTCTTTTTTCTAGAGGGCAATAGGTAAAGATGAACTATCAAAAAGTGGCTGTGATATTGCAAGTGTGACGTTGGCAAGAACATCAAATGTAAGCGGAAATTATTCTATCTTTTCACATAAAGATCAAATAAACATTTTTGGCACAAATGGGATACTATAGGATCGGCCTACAGCAAAATAGAAAGTTATATGACTTTCATAATGAGTATCTCTATTTTGTTTTATACAAAAGTTACTACATTGACAACATTGAAACGTAAGGTCTAGTTATTATTATAAATGAGGTGGTCAATGAGGACACATTAATGGAACGGGATTTCTCGCATTGAATGTGATCAGAAATGAACTAATAATCAAATGGCTATGGTATGATGTGCAGGATGCTCTAGAGGAACACACGGTTGTGTTAGCAATGATTCCCACAATATGTATTTATATGATCAACACTGAATCAGCAGCAATGGGTGACTATGTCACACTGAAAACGTGAATACTCAGAGGATCTTTTCACGATAAGCGGTTCATGGAATACTGCTGGACCTTGGGAAAAAAGAAATCATACGGCCATATATGGACTGCATGGGGTAGTACACCTAATTAATAGAGATGTAGCTAGCAGTTAGTAATTCAAGGCAGATTCAGAGAAAAAGCAACGAAAAACATATTTCATAGTTTCTCATTGGTGAGAGACGACGAGATCGCGAAAAGGATATTCGATGTAGTGGTTGAGGTACGGTTATACAGCAGTGTAAATATCAGTCTAGAAGCCTCGGGCTTCTAGTAGTCGGGAAGACATATAAAAAATTTACTTAGTTTTCCCTCTATTATATAGAATTGGATATTATCCAAAACAAAATAGGGATCTCTTCCGTTTATTGGATTAAGGACAAGACGAATAAATATTAAAAAACATGACTACAGTAACCCGCTTTATATAAGACAGGACAATTAAACAATACTCGGGATGGGATAGAGTAAAGTTCCAGTTGATATGAACAGCTTTTACATGTGTTCTTTGGAAAATGAAAGATAGGATATGTTAATTGCAGATAAGGACAAAAACACAATGACAAACTCATGAAAACTCTTATCTTACTACGAAGCAAGATACTGAGCTTACGATCGAACTTTTGGCTTTGAAGTCATTATAAATCATACTTATTTTTCAATATTTTCATCTTCAACAGTTACGAATGATGTGCGCGAAATAACACACCAAAACTTTTGTCTGGGTGGCTTTTTGTTGACCTGGGGCCGATTGGAAAATCTTGGTGTAATGAACTGCACAGACCATTATTAATATGGGGTACGTTGATGCCGCGGGGCAAACTACGGAGAGGCGTCTTGTACGATGATATCATGGAAGTTCACTCACGGCATTTTCTCGTCATTGTTATATCATGGTACCAAGCAAGACCCACAGGCCGGGTCAGAAATCGTGAGGGACACCTGATTATACATACTGAGAGTTTGCACACGACACTCAACAGGGGCACTATGCTTGCTCAAAATGACATATCTATTATCTACTTGAATGATTTACTAAAAAAACTGTTATCTACTAAAAATCTACATTCTTTTGGGACAATATTATGTATAATGCTCGATTATTGATTTTCATTTATATGCTTCGCACATTCAACACAGCCATCTACTGAGATTGGATTTTGCTTATTAAAATTCTTTAGAGATGAATCTTCAATTATCTCTACAAAACACGAGTTATCAATTTGGGTTGTTAAAGCAGTTTGTTCTACAAAGGCATAGAAGACAATTTTGAATTTAACCCACTTGGAAAACCATATTGCTTAAACATTACTATTTTTTACTTACACAAGTTTTGAGGTCACAGATTTGCGAAGAAGTTTGGAGATACTCGTCTTTGTTCGGGAACGTTATGCATTGGTACTCGCTAAAAAGACATATACATAATTATATGAAAATAAACGCATTCCATGTTTTCCCTGGCATCATTTTGTTATTTTTTTATTATGCCATTAACTCAGCAGGCAGATTTAAATATACTGATTTCATTAGACTTTTCAATGTGTGGTTGGTCACGATCACCCTGACTATTATCATATCAATGGGTGGCGGTACAGAGAGGATGAGAGTCAGAATTGTTGTTCAATGTAGAAGAATATGCGCAGTTCCCTGGGTAAGTAATCATCCTAATACTAGAGAATGGAGGGCCTTCAGTTGAATCACACTCGGTTGGGTATTTTGCTCATGTGCTATCTTGGTACCTCTCTCTCCGTTGCTCCTCTACATTTAGTGGCTTTATTGAGGCAACGTCCCCGAGCGAACTCGAGTATAAGGTTTTTATACGATAGTTCACCGGGTTAATAACATCTAGTATTATGGGCCTGTGATGTAATGCTCTTTCTCAATTTCTTATTGGAGTAGATTCTTGTAGATCTAATTATTCTATAGACCATATGACTGGTGATTCACATGAAGTGATAGAGGGAGTAAAAGTTTGACTAAGGCGGGAACTGGCCTATAGCATTTCTTTGTGAGAGACTCATGTAGTCGTTTCACCGTTACACAGGATGTGGGTAAATAGGTAACAACGACAAAAAAGTTTGGATTGAAATTCTGGAAGAGTCAATATATGTGAAAGTCTCGCAGACTGCAGATGCGAGTGGACGGATGGACAACAGGTGATCAGAAATAGCTCACTTGAACTTTCAGCTTGGGTGAGCTAATAATTTTAAAAAAACTTACTGCCTTGGTATCATCTCCTGGTCACTGTTTAAAGTTGTTTGCAAACTGGTTGCGATTTTGAAAATAAAATAAAGCTATAGAAAAGTACAAAACAGTCATTAATGTTAAGTGGTAATATTAATAAGCACACTTCATGTCTTCATACACTCAGGTGATATCTCCTTGACAGGTTGGGAGGCTTAGATAGGCCAAGAGACACCCTGAATTCAGCATCCAAAACATTTCTCCTGCCAAGAGCGATAGAAATCTCCCATATCCCCTAACTATCACAAGGAAAGAAAGAGAGGCATTTTGACTGACTGGATTTATCGATATGCATCATTAATCAATGGCTTGTGTTTGTTCAGTAGAGATTCTTGCCTCATACAGTCAGCTAGGATATTCTGTAATAAATTAAATTTCCAAGGATTTAGATTGCCTAGATTTTACCTTCTTCTCCTCGCCTCCCAATTAATTGCTAAATTGGGTAATAAAAATACAAGTGATGCAACACATCCACAATTATTAATATCATGCTGACTATATGCCAAAATTAACAAGAGGCCACAGGCCTACGGCACCTGAGATCATTGCCATACTAGGACGTCATATTTTTGCATTTAAGCCTGAATATGGAATCTATTGTTCCCTAGTTTATCATAATATGAATTTTAGATGGAAAAGATATTGCTATTTTAATTGCAGTGTGCTTGACCTTTTGACCCAACAATTACATAGGGAACATCTTCATCCCATGGGTTCCATATGTATGATTATGGGTGACTCTACGTCGAAAGTATATATTGCTCTACTAGACCTCAGAAACCACATCGTTACTTTTAGTGATTAGCTTGACCTTTGGACCCCAAATTCAATAGGAAATAACATCTTTCATTCCATGGGTAGTCCAAAATGTATGACATAGTGACCTAGGTTGAATGGATAATGCTCTCGATACTGGAAACCATATTGCTACTTTGATGTCCAGTTGCGTCGAGACCTTTTGAAGACCCAAATTATTAGGAACATCTTCGTTCATTGAGTAGTCAGATATGTATCAATACTATGACTCTAGGTGCGAAGGACAACACTTTAGAGCCAAAAAACCATTGCATCCTACAGATGGACAGACAGGCAAACCCGGTTTCAGTATAACATCCTTTCCCCACCCACGGAATCACACTACCTTTGTATGCTGGGTGTATCATCATAATCCTTAAATATCCCTTTAGTTTCAAATTAATATTGAATATGCGATTAAGAAGATGTTTTTCATCCATGTTACAAACAACGAGGCCCATGGGAGCACATCGCTACACTGAGTGACCTGCCCTGGATCAAGCAGTGGGGTGATTTTTAAAAAGAATTGATCAAAGTCTTAAAAACTGAGTCTAGTAAGGTTCTGGCAGAGGAGGCAATATTATGCAAACTTTGCATTCCTCCTAGATTAGTAGGCCTCACAACCTAGCAACACACCCCGGGAGGTAAATCGTGATCAAAATTTGAACAATCTACTCTATATATCAAGAAGCTTTTTAAGGTATAATATTTGTTTCGTGTTGGTCCATGGTTCTTGAGAAGATGTTTTTTAAAAAAGATTTCAGTATATATCTAAATGTAAATCTTTTGATTCCCTATTGTTGGCCTCCCGTACACACGGTGGATCATAATTTGAAAAACTTTGAATCTCCCCACTATAATCGTGAAGCTTTTCATATAAATTATCAGGTTATATATGGCTAGTGGTATATTCAGAAAGATTTTCAAGATTATTCCTTTCATATATTCAAAATGTAGATATATAACAATTTTCAATCCCCTAATGTGGTTCCGCAGCTGTACCCCCCGGGGTGGGGGGGGGTGGAGGGGGGGGGGGAAGATTTGGGGGTCAATTGATATATGAAAAACTTAATCTCCACTATTATCAGCAAACTTTCTCATACTAAACTTCTAGTCTCTTTCTGGCCATATGGTTTCTTCGAAGTAGGATTTTACACGCTTTCCTATACTAACTTGACTTCCTATCTGTGGCTCCATAGTACCCCGGGGTCATGAGATACTTAAATTTGATCTCCCACTATATAATCAGAATTGCTTTCATTTAATAATTTCAGCTTTTTCTGGCATGAGTGTTCTTCAGTTTAGAAAGTATTTTTTTATAATGACACCACCCTAATTGTTTTGCATTTTCGTGATTATCTCCCCTTATGAAGAGGCATAGGATCCTTCAATTAGGTGACAAAAATATTCAGAAATCCCAATTCACCCAAGTACTTTGATATCCACATAGTTTATGAGTTGAATTTGTCGGCACCAGTTGTTTGTTGAGAAGAAATGAATAGAGCGAAAGTTTCTACACCGCAGCATAGACCAGTCCCCGGGACTGTTAGGTTATATGTCAGTTATAAAGATCCTGTGATGATGTCTTCA
>CAJDSM010060534.1:4293-16104 GCA_903981925.1 Ostrea lurida | reverse complement strand
CAAGCATGCTCTTAATATCTTCTTCAGAATATTTATTTTGGCAATCTGATTGGTTTCTAACAAAAGATGTATCTCGTTTCCCAGCGACCACAAACTTGAATTTTCGGGTGCCGTTTTTGTCCAAAAAGCAATTATCTACTATCTGAAAAAGCCTAGATGTTAATTTATCGTGAGTAAGTTGTTTTATAAAGTGTGGAGAAATCATTCATTTTGATGCAGTCAATTTTAGAAAAAAATATCTTGACTTAGAGTTTTTAAAAGGTCTTTATAGTTTTTGACAATCCAAATCTGATTAACACCACTTCTGAAATATGTAGTGGAACAGTATATTCAAGGAGATTGGAGCTATTCTATGACCGCTTTATGATTGTTTTCCACGATTGGGTGAGCGAGAGGTTAAAAGTGGTCGCATCTGTACAAGTAAAATGTTTCCATTGTGCTACTAATCCAATGATTTGTGTCTGACTGTTTCTAGAAAATGAAATAATTTCATCAAGGATTAATTTTCGTTATTCTCCCATAGTGTAGATATCGCTATCGAGTAATTTCTATAATTCTATTTTGTTTTCTTAGCAAATCCTGATTAGAATTTCTGAACACAAACTGGAATGTTTTGCATAAAAAAATGTTTAGAATGGTAATTTGTTTATCAAATCATCAAAACCTAGCCCCCTTCTATCAAACTGGGTTTATCAAAAAGGCGAAGTATAACAATCGTGTCAAACGTAATCATAATCCATCAAAAACATATACAAATATGAATATATTACAGGTAGCCAATTTTTATGCACCAGATGCGCATTTCGACCAATTATGTCTCTTCAGTCTGATGCTCAACGAAAATGTTGGAACATCCGAAACATGAAGTTAATAACTTTAATAAAAGTGACAATGTATGCAAAAAGATGGGGGCCAAAAACTTCCGAAGGATCAGAGCTATGCCATGAGGAGATAATCCTTAATTATTGATATGAATTTCTAATTTTTACCACTGCAATTAAATACATATCCGTTATTTCAGCTAGCTAACATAGTAACATAGCAATGGGCTGTAAGAGACCTCTCGGGTCTAAACAGTCCCACCACAGAGCCTCGACCCAGGGGTCATAAAAAATAATATACCAGGTATGCAATTTTTATGCACTCTAGTATGCGCATTTCGACCAAATTATGTCTCTTCAGTGAGTGTAGGGACACGGACTCCACACAAAGCGAGGAAGGATTCAGGTGCCATGGAGAAAGTTAAGCCTCCTCTGCTGACCAAGTCACAACGCCGCCGTGAGCACTTAGTCGAAATAAAGCAAATTGGGAATTACCGTAGTCAAATAAAATGGCGAAAGTAACAAAGTATCAAAACGTAAATCATAGTCCCAAAAAAACATACAAAATCGGATGTAAGGACACAGAACCTTCGACAGAAAGCGAAGGCAGTCAGGTGCCATGGAGAGAGTAAACACCTGCTGACCGAGTCACACCCGCAGTGAGCCCTTAGTCGAAATTAAAAAACGGGATGTAAAGACAAAGAAAACGAACAGTGAACCAATCTCGTAAGTAAAAAAAAAAATAGAATACAAAAACAAGAAGTTGGAAACAAAGTAAAACGGGGGGGTTACCCGTCGTAAAAATCTAGTAATGAAAATTACAGATCTAACATAAGGGTATGAAACAAATTCATCAAACATATGATTAGTGATAATTTGTAATTGGCAAAACAGGAGTCATTATAAGCGCCGTACAATTGCGAATGATTTGACTTTAAAACCGAGATTTGTTATAACCCTGTGCAACATCAAACTTTTTTGGTTAGGATAGTTGGCCTCGCTTAAAAAATATCATACGCATGGCATGCCACTTTGCGTGATATCCGAATCAACTGGGGAACATACACAACCATAAGCAGGCGTAGTGGTAAATTACTACACAAAAAAGGAAAGTTGACAATTGCAAAGTCCAAAGTTATCACGTTATCAATATAATTGTAGTTGTTCAGTTGCATTTAGAGTCAATATTAAGTAAATATCCAAATATGAACGCACATCTGTCAGATTCGTGGTTCCTTTATTTCACAAGTTAAAGAGTAATATCAAATTGACATAATTAGCGAATAAATCTATGAATCGTTATTGACATAAGACATGATTATATATACCATATAAGTAAGATTGAAGGACACCGACAAAGTTTTTTTGTTTTTATTTCGTACAGTTTCTGAAACATAAATATCTGCTTCAATATGAATATAAAAATAAGGTACTGCCAATAAGGAGGCAACACAATTAGTGCCCATAGGAATACCATACAGATTTTGGAAGACATGCTCTCCACAAAAACTACATACAATATTATCTAATAAGAAACCTATGTACTGCTTTAATATCTTCTTCAGAGTACTGTGTGGGCAATCAGAAGTGTTATGACAAAAATATGTATCTTGTTTCCAATGACCAGAAATCTATGTTATTTTCTGGGTTGCCGTTTTTGTTCAAAAGCAATTATCAATTATCTGAAAAAGCCTAGATTATTAATTTATCGTGAGGAATTGTTGTATAAAGTGTTGGAAGAATCATATTGTAGGACAATGGGAACAGTCTACACAGGAGTATGAAACAAATTAAAGTTGTCGCTGATTGTATTCTTACTTAGCAAATACTTTGCAATACGTATACGCAAGTACATTATGAAAACTATCTGCAATAATAATCCGGGGTATATCGTCATACACCTTTAGGGTAAGCCACCGCCCGAAAAGCGCATGACACATCCCATTAATAACGAAATAAAAAAAATTCCTATTGAGTGCTTTAAATCATTATTTCATAATTTGATTATAACAGTCCAGACACAAATTTTTGGAATTAGTATAAACAATGGAGAAACATTTTTATTGTACAGATGCGAACCCTTTTTAACTCTCGCCTCACCCAATCGTGGAAAAAACAATGCATAAAGCGGTCATAGATAAGCTCCAATCTCCTTGAATTACTGTTCCACTACATATTTCAGAGAGTGGTGTATAATCAGATGTGGATTGTCAAAAAACTATTAAAGACCTTTTTAAAAACTTAAGTCAGATATTTTTTCTAGAAATTGACTGCATCAAATGAATGGTTCTCCCACTTTATAAAACAACTCTACTCACGATAAATCAACAATCTACGCTTTTTTCAAGATAACTGATAATTGCTTTTTGACAAAAAACGGGCACCCGAAAATTCAAGTTTCTGGTCGCTGGGAAACGAGATGACATCTTTGTAGAAACCAATCAGACGGCAAAATAAAAATGTCGGAAGTAGATAGAAGAGCATGCTTGGGGCGAAGATAAGTATAGGTAGTGAGCTTGGAGAACTAGTCCGACGGAAATGATAAAACCCATGGGATCCATGGAACTAATTGTGCCGCCGCTTGGCAGACAAGTGTCATTTAGGAACGGGGCATGAATGTATTCAAAAACGGTACAGGATAGAAAAACAAAATAAAAGATGCCGGGGTCGGCTTAAACCGGTACAGTAGAAGACAGATGAGTAGGCGAATATAACAAGTCAGGAGTGGTCAGAAATACCATGTGATATAGCCCGACGAACGCGAAAAGAAGCACTCAACAGAAAGCGCACATAGACGACGGCACAAGGGGAGAAGGGGCTGAAATAGGACTCTAAAGGGCAGAGGGGAGGAGAAAAGTGAGGAAGGGTACGGGGCAAGCGGCAAAGGGGCGGTGGCGAGGAGGAAGGGACGCAACGGGACCACCAGTAGCACCGGGGAGGGGGTGGCAGACCGCCCAGGGAGGCGGAGACGCAAGAGCAGTGGACAGGCGAGGAGGACAGGGGAGAGCGGGAGGGGGCAGGGGACAACGTAAAAGCTCGGGAAAGGCAGCAAGGGCGCAACGTAGACGCGGCGCGAGAATGACAAGGCGTGGGCAATGACAATGAGGACGAAGGCATAGATGGACGGAGGGGGCAGTGTACCCGGGCGGAGAGAGAAGGTGCGGACGAAAGGGGAGACGGGGAAAAGCCCGGGACGGTGGGGCGACGAAGAGGCACGTGGGGGTGGACAGGCGGGCAGAGGACGCGGGGCGCCAAGACAGCGGGGCCGGGACGGGGCGGGGGGCGGAGGCGCCGGGGGCGGAACACGCGACTGGCGGGGTAAAAAAACAATAGAGACCAGGAGACCGGGCGAGGAGCGGGCGGGGGGCACAGGGCAACAAGGGCCAAACGGCGAAGTACGTGGACAGCAGGCGAGAGGAGAAATACGAAAGCACGGGATGAACGCCAAAGAAAACGATGAGAAGCAAGCAGAAGGCACGCGCGTGGGGGAAGGCGACAGGAGAAGAACGAGAGCAAGTGGAATAAGGGGAGGCGGGCGCCGGAACGACAGGGCGGGACTAATGGCTTAACAGAAGAGAAAGGCGCTAGGTAAGACAGGAGGGAAATGGACCAAGGCGATAAACACCGGGAAAGAAACAGGCGTAAACTGATGCGGGAACGGGCGGTAATCACCCCACTCAGAAAGGAAGTAGGAATAATGTTATCGTTGGATCAGTATTAGTATACATGCCGGTAAATACATCTGATACGTTGCACCTCCCTGCATTATGTCTGCAAAGGGTAGAAGGCATAAAATTCGGATCGGGGCCATCGGCAACTGATGATGAAAACTAAGGGTATCAGAATATTTAAAAACCTGAACAAGCGTCATTGATATAGTGTAGGGAGGTACCCATTACCCCACTTCGTTACCAGTCTATCGCTGTTTGGCATAGCATCCAAGTGCTCAAGTTAGTGCGATCAATTCATCTTCTCGTTGCATTCATAAAAATCGTCGGACCGAGGCCCGCCAGCAGACGTATTTTTACTTGAGCCCCAAACCCCCGCACGTGCGACGAGCGGCCCAGAAAGGGCATGGGCATGGCGAGGCGAGACGGGTGGTCCGGCAAAAGAGCGGTGGAGAATATTCTAAGTGACGCTTTCATAGCGAGGAGGCATATAAGTCTAAAACCGGTTATTGATGTAGGTTTCGGCGGTATTTTTAAATTATTACCTTTATCTTAAAATTCTTTTTTCGTTAAACAAGTTTAGAGCCCTGACGATTAACTTGAGTTGTTGAAGTATCGAACGATTACGGCGAAAAAATTCAAACCGGGTTATTTACATTTCTTTCTACGAAATGGGTATATTACAATGAAAACAAATTTACACATTATTCTTCAAGAAATTGATTTTCATTTTTCCCCTTCCGCCCGCCAGTAAAACTACCATATAACGACAAGTATTTACATGAGAACATATCCTCATACACTTCAACGCACATCACTTTGATGGAACTGCATCTAATTCTTTTATTGAGAAAAACTAAATGTATTGATATATTAAAGCGCTGTGTTTAGAACCTAAATACCCAAATTCATAAGTATAAAAAGGGAGAGTAGGCTCTGACATTCTACTACGCAACCGCCATTTCAGGATAAATGTCGTCTCATAGGCGGCGCCGGGAGAGCGTATCCCGCGTGCGTAATTACGAGAGGAGGCAACGTATCGTTCTATGTAACTTATCCAGAATGATAGCGCAACAAGGTCTCAGCCCAAAGGGATAAGCCTTGCCATACCAATGCACTTTACCAAACTTGTAGGACATCGGACGGGTACATCGCATTGGGCATGGAGATGTCCAAACAAAAAAAAAGATGGGAGACGGGAACGGTTGCGACCAGAAGTGTGGTGAGAATCACACCATTAAAAAACAAATATCTTTAAATACTTGACGCCATATCATATAAACATTAATTATATGCAGGCAGTCGTGCAAAATCCCACGAAGAACATAAGAGAAACAACATAATTAAGCGCGGATGTGTCATTATTTAAGCGAGACAACCAATATGGTCCCAAATAGATAAATAGAGCTGCCCTTCTTGAACTATTTCGGGTGGCGAAAACACAAAGTTCGTGGACCAAAGATAGTGAGGCCGCGAAAGAGATCCCTTTTTTCTATTTCCGCTAAAATCAAAAGTATTAAGCATGTCTTTTCTTCTGTGTATCTATAGAGGAATTCACTTAGACGATATTTAAATAACCAACCCTACAGACCAGGGTTAAGACAAAAATATTGATGCGCGAACAGCGACGATCTCTTATTCCCAATTTCTATCAAGCGACCACAGAGGAAAAATATTACTTATTAATTACGCTCGCTCGGGGATATCAGACCGAGCACACTAGGGGCAAAGCCAGTGGCCAACCGGTACACACTGTATGGTATCGAAAATATACGTGGCGTTTATTTATTCTCTCGCTTGACGTACTCGAAGTCATCTTGAGACCCAACCTCACCATACGGTTCGCGCCATCACCTCGCCGCCCAATAGTCTGGTAAAGAAGACAAATATCGAGAGGGCCGGTGCGGCTAGGACCATTGCAGGAAAACAGGGACAGTGATAGGCGATTACGGTGCCCGCCAGAAAGGAAAATGAGAATTATAGAACAAAACACACAATAGCAAATGGCGTGAAACTGTACAGCGAGGAATGCAGTGTACTAAAGCGAACACCGAAGATAGCTAGAAGGCGTATTGGACTATAATATTAAGCCCAAACAGAATTAAAATCTTCCATAAATGGGTGATTGGTTGAAGAGGGGCCGTCAAAACGAAGAGGGCCTAGCCGACTGATCCCCATCGGCACCCCCACGGCCCAAAATCGGGATCTCCAAGCAGGAGAAGAGCGAAACGACGTAGAGTAGGGGGGCAGGCCGGCCCAGGGAGGGGCAGCATGGGCAGAGAAAGGAAAGAAACGCGGGACAGCGGCGGGTAAGGAGAAGCGCACCGAGACCGCCCACGCATTGAGCGGGAGGGGGGCCGGAGGAAACTGGGGAAAACGCCCTGTGGAAGGGGATAGGCGGCCGGCAATTAAAAGTGCGGTTTAGTCTCCCGAAGCGGACCATCGAGTGGTCACACACGGTTGTTGAGTACTTTGAGATGGGGACTTCAGGGCCGAGTCTGTCAAGTGAATGTCGACTTGCTGCAGCGTTTTCAGTGGGTAATTTTTCTGTTATATGGTGTATGTTGGAAAGGGCATGACAGTCTTTTCACGATCAGTGTGACCATCAGACTGGGCCAGGTGTGCGGGGGGAAGCGAGGCGGGATATAGAGAGAGGAGTATGCGGAGATAGAGGGGTGACGGAGGGATACTAAAGGGGATGGAAATAGGGGAAGGGGAATATCAGAGCAAAGGAACGGCCATGGCAGAAGGCGCGACAGCATTGAAAGGAGGGGTCGGCGAGGGAGAGAGGGTCAGGTGCCAGCGGCAAGAGCCCGGAAAGCCATCCCAAAAATCCACCTAGTGCTGCTAGCCTAGTGACATTCTCAGCAATCAGGTGCAGTCGCATGACAAAGAGTGACTATATCAAGTTATGCAGGTCCGAGCGCAATGGGGGTTTCGGTCCGGGAAATAGTCCAAGACGGCTGTAACCGGGGGCCTATCGACCTGCCACAGAAAGCAATGTCAAGGGCTGAGAAAGCACGGCGCAACCCCAGAACTCACGCATCAGGTCCGGAGAGTAGCACCAAACGCCGGTTGTAGCAAGGACGGCATATAAAGGGGATTACGGGAACAAGGGGGTCTAGTCATACTTTCGGAAGCAGTAAGCCACAAATAACAATATATAACACTAGACAAAACAAATGCGAGGGAGTAGGCAAACACGATCCGCTCGAAAACAAAGGCAGAAGGTAGTGAAGCAAAGGGCCAGGGAGGAGGAGCAGCCGCAGCGTGATCCGGGCACAAGCCGCCGGGAGCCCGGGGGCGAAAAGAAAGGCACAACGGGAGGACTCTCGGAGGGACGATAAGCGAAGGAGCGAAAATATGGACAGGCGATATCAATAGTAATGGGGAGGAAACAAAGCAGGAACGAGAGACGGGAGGGAGAATAGGGGAAGCGCAAACAAGGCAGAGAAGAGCGACGGGAGAAGGGCGAACAAGAGGACCGGGGAAAACGAGAGGCGGAGAATCCCTAGGCAGCACAAATGCAACCGGGGAGAGGAGGGGCTCCGAAGCGGGAATAAGGCCGCAGAACACAGAATGCCGTGTCGCGGCAAAAACTGGAGCGAAGCAACGGTGGAGATAGACTACAACTCAGATCTATTGCAGACCCATATGAGGAAGAGGTCGGGATGATGATGACGACATGAAGAATAATATGGGGAAAACGGGGACCGAAGGTCAAAGGGAAAGGCAGCACGGTGGACATGAGTAAGGTAGGGCAGGGCCAGGAGAGGCAAGGGGGAAGGGAAAATAGCCAAAAGATTGAGAAGCCAAGAAGGAGAGGCAGTACGGTCGGTATTGTTGTGGGCCCGGGAGATGCGTAGTGGGCGGCGGAGAATGAGATGCAAAGGGTGACAGAAGTGGGAAATAGGAGCGCTCGAGGGAGTAGAAGGGTTCAGATACACTAGTCATGCGAGATGATCCCTAGTTAGGGCTAAAGGGGGAATGGTACGAGCATTCGTTGATAACAGGGGCGGGTAACCAAAAGCCGCGGCCGGGCAGAGGAAGAGAAAGGAAGGCGACCAAGAAGAGGGCACAAGAGGGTCCCAGAGGTGATATGAATCCGACGGATAGTAAGTCGGTTGGGGACAATGTAGAAGGAGCCATGAGACATGGACCGAGCCGTAGAAGCTAAAAGGATGATGACCGTAGGGCAATAATGATGGCACACAGGAATAGGATGTGTGTCTACGTGCTTATAGTATTATCAAGGAACGCGAGGACCTGGCCGTGGGATAGAGTGTACCCCGACACAGACCAGATTTATGCGGATTGGGGTACAGAGAGACCGCCAGCGCCACAGTGCGACTCTGTGCCGGGCAGGTTGAGACTTCCGAGGAGCAGTGAGCAAACGGAATTAATGGGAGCCCACGGTTGGACCAGTGAACAGAACGACGGATCCGTTAGACCCAGTAGATGAGGCGAGACTCACGAGTAAGCGGGGGGACTCAGAGAGAGCGGAGACAGGTGACCGGCCTGTACTCGGGCAGGAATTTTACCCCTGCAGACCGAGTTGTGCAGTTGAGCAACGGGATCCCCTAAGGAGGGTCCCGACGGTGTGTTTTGTTTTGTTTCTGTAGGTGACGCGTGACGGTATCCTGAGCCGCCTATGGTGAGGAGGACCAGAGTAAGGTGGTGGGATCAGTAGAGAGCTCGATGATTACAGAACCGGTCCGGGGACGCTAAGACACAGAGAGCTGCAAGGATCTAGCAGTATACGGAGAAAGGAGCGCGGGTGTGCCAGTTAGACGCGACGACCGGCTTCGTTGGGATGGAGAAGTACACAGAAGAAGAAAAGCGCGCCCCGGTGGACAGAGAGAGCCAGAGACAGGAACCGGCCGTGGCAGTGAGTACGAGGGAGGAGCAATCGGAATAAGCGAGGCTTACGGGGTCCAGATTTTTTCTGGGAACCGCCGACGTGCAATCTCGTGCCGTGGGAGGGATCGAACCAGCACCAAGCGAGTGTTGGAGTACAGAGTATTGAGCATGCCTATATTATCGAGATCCAAGAAACGGCCGGGTCAGGGAGACCCCGATGGGCGAGGATGTCTAAACGGATATTTTATCAAATGGTCCGTGCTGTGTGGTGGCCGATGCATACATCAACTCATCATTAATAGCGCCAGATCGACGAGGAAATCTTTACGACTCGCTCCCTGGGTGGATCAGAGCTAATCGATTGTTCTCACAACTTTACACGACACGCAATATATATCTGAATTCATCCGGACTCGCTTTTATTTTTCCTTTTGTGAGGACAAAGACGCAATAATTTGATATCTCGTGTGATAATTCTTCAGACCTAACCGAGGTCCACGATGGCTACTGTGCGTTTTAAACCGTACATCGCGAGTGCATATCACGTTGATAATAATCTCGTACACAAATACTTTCGCTGAAAATCCATTACGGATACAGAGGATTACTTCTCTACATAAATATAAATAAAATTATCTTATTACGTTGTGTGCACATTTTTATTTAGAAACTTCGCTCCGAAAACGAGAGCTATTCAGAGTTACATTCATCCCGCGCGCTATTGGTACTACTATTGTTATGATCCTATAATTTGTAATAATTTCATTCAACATTCGTACACAAGTTCATATATCGATTTGATGTTTCCCCTTTCTACAATACTCCCATCACCCTTTTGCGATGCTCGCGTGTAATCCTTTCATATCGCATATAAATTACGATCTTATGACGCCCTTGTGTGAATTGTATCTTTTATCGGGTTTACCACAAGAGTCCACTATCCTCATGCCAGACATTATATTAATGCATTAAAGAAGATAATCCTCATGACGATGGCTTATGTTGCAAAAATCGCAAACAGATTGATCATTTATTACTGCAAACGGTTAAGGCGGGGCCGCAACCAGAAAAGTAACACATTACATAAAATCAGGAGAACAAGTCTACGAAATCGGCCTAATGTTTCGTACAACGTAGTATTTCACGAAGACATTGCATAGGTATTGGGTAAATTCAAGTTAGTATCCACTGATGTAAGTATAGTACTCGGTGTGTCCGGAGTTATAAAAGACCAAGTCAGATAGTTGACCACGACCCATTACATACGATGTAGACAGTGAACCTTGCGAGTCTGCCGTTTTACCACGAGAAAAACCAACTAAGTCAAAGAACCAAGTTATTGTTGGATTCCATTAAATGGAATACCGCTAAACTAAATACAGTGTTCACTTTACCTTTTATACAAATAGGAAGACCAGTCATATCAAAATTTCAATCTCAAAATCTTAACCGCGTGTGGGCACAAGAGCTCTATTTATTTAATTTTATTACCCTTCATTTGGATCTAAGCACGAACGCATCTATAACTGAAATAATCTTCTATGCAAATAGAGAAGACGACAACCCGCATATGACCTTACAAAAGAACGCAAGGAACCAATAAAAAATAGAAGAAAATCACATCAAGAGATTAAGCCAGCTTATGAAACATGGTAGATAACGGACATCCTAGAGAATGACAATGGGTATGAAACCATCAAGATATTGAGACAGAGACAACAAATTTTTTACCCATAGTAATCGATCCAATTAAGTGCATTAACACCAGTGCAAAAAAATGTGAGAGACACGGGAAAAAACCATTAGTTACACTACTACAAATTAAAATAGAATTAAAACACATACATAAAAATTCTTTCACTTTATCAAAACAATCAAATTTAATACTCCTACTCTTCGTGTTGTACCGCACGAGCTGCGACAGTATCCGGCTCCTACTCTTTTTTATTGATGCCTTGTAGACAGACTCGAACCTTATTCCTCTTCTCATAATCTCCATATGACGTAACAACATATGTACCGCTTTATTATATATTTAAGCGTGATTGTCACGCGCGAATCAAACACTATGATATACATACTAATGTAGTAGCACTTCCTATCGAGTTATTACTAAGAGATCTCGGTTCCCTCGCTGGACTAGAATATGCAATTTTTCAGACATCACTTTAATCCTTTTCTAAACATTCACTGATAGTAAATAACGCATTACGGAACCACGCTAAGTCTTTCACTTCTCAATAATTCCTAAACATATATCGACAATCAAAACTTGATATTAAAAACTTATGCAGCTGTCTAACAATATTTAGCCAAATAGTGTTAAAAATATTAATTAAATAAAATTAAGTCCTAATATTTATTTGATATCTTTTTCATCACTATTCGGAATGAAAAAATAAGCGCACTCCTATCCCAAACAACGTCTGATACGGTCAAGAAAACCGCACTTTCCTTTCCGT
>CAJDSM010060524.1:0-10147 GCA_903981925.1 Ostrea lurida | reverse complement strand
CATCCTAGCTAGCTTAAATAGATAGATACTTAGCATTATATCAATTTATACACTGTACATAAGATATTTGAATGCATATAAAGTGTATTTTTAAGGGTTTTTTTTTCCATTACAGGTCCGAGTTAAACCTCCTCACAAAAGAAAGAAGCAGACGGACGATTTAAGTGCTTGTATGGATAGTTTGGATCTCAGCTGATTTAAAGGAAACATTAGTGCAATTCTTTGTGCGATATATTTCATGACAGACTATCAGAAAAATTCATTAACTTGTGTTTTATATATTGGAAAATTGATGTAAAAATGCCATGCAGGATATTCCTAAGACTTCATAAAACATAAACTGTACTGTCTAGATTCTTATCTCTTGCTGCATGAGCAAGTTGTGATACTGTATTATGCATGCCCAAGATGGATAACTGGA
This sequence comes from Ostrea lurida, assembly GCA_903981925.1. NCBI lineage: Eukaryota > Metazoa > Mollusca > Bivalvia > Ostreida > Ostreidae > Ostrea > Ostrea lurida. The sequence goes on along the minus strand of CAJDSM010060524.1, from coordinate 9,726 downwards.
TCAAGTTCATTTATCTGGGCTATGCTAATTCTATAATGGGATTAACAGTATTTGAATAAAGTACTTCATTTGCAGGAATAAAATTTGTTCATATTAGCATGATTTACAGTATTTGTCATGTACATTTTACATCAGTATGTGATAATGCAAAGATCTTGTCCATGTTACAGATTAAATAATTTAAAATGAGTGCATTAATCAAAATATGGATGCACTTAAATGTGTATTATACAGTAAAAAATCTAATAATCTCAATCTCCAGTTTCGGGCATGCATACTGACATGCAAATTATACTGGAGCAGATGTGCAAGGGAAAAGGAGCAAAAGTGCAAAGGAAAAGTTGTGGCAGAGTGACATTAATTTTGCAGTTGCCATTTCAACTTCATTTTGTCCTTGCACATCCCAAACCAATATAGGGACCATGCAAGGTATTCATACAAGGTATCAATCCTGCATATCTGGAGAGATGCTTAAATCTTGTTCACAAGGTGACAAATTAAGGCAAGTTATTCTATTTGTCTATGTTTTTGGTGATGGGCAAGTTTGCGCATCTTCCCCGTTCATTATGAAACTCGAGATGGAGCCTCTTCTTTATTTAGAAAATTCAGTGACCATACTGTAACTGAGACATGATTTTACACTAGTATTCAGCTTACATACTGTAACTTTGACATGATTTTACACTTTACTAGTATTCAAATTGACACTATTGGTGATCCAGTGAGCTGATCCACCAAAATATATAACAAAGCTATTTGTAAATGTTTAGTTTATTTGTAAATTGGTGTTTATACATATAAATGATAACGAAGGAGAATAGATAAAAGAAGAGGAAATGTTAACCACTGCATCTGCCATTGTGAGAAAGTTAAACACTGAGGTGTACAAAAAATACAATACAGTATTGTGGAAAACAAAATACTGAGACAGAAGCAACAGTACAGGTAAAAGCCGTCCTCATCTTTATACAGTATTGCACAACATAAGAATGAATCGCACAACTCCGAACTTAAATTCTGCTATAAACTACATTACTGAAAACATTATAGAAGTTGTCGTAAAATGTAAATCATTTGTTAAAAGTTGTAAATTCAAAAGGAATCTTGTTTATCGTAACCACAAAAGAAAATTGATGATTTCGTGGTTACATGTTTTCACATTAAACATAAGAATTTGCAGGGTACTCCTACTATCAATGTCTCCATTATGTCGTAATACTCTTTTTTTTTTTTTTTTTTTTTTGGGGAAAAAAAAAAAGAAATTGAAAGTTTCTCAATAATACGTATATAAAGTAATTTCTCCTGGCTAATAGTACTCATTAAATGGAATGTCCTTAATGAATGCATTGCAATAGATTGAGAAAATGCACCATCAAAGATAATATACTCGAGAACACAGCAACTCTTTCGTTCATTAACTATGTAGTTGCATTTTCTAACATCCCCATTTTCCATCATGTTCTATTGGAGAATTATGATGACTATCAGATTTAATCGACTCTACAATAACACGCCCCATGTAAGTTGTTACAGATTACTACCAGAAGTTCAGTAAGTAGGAACATCAAACAGCACTGGGTTATTATTAAAGCAGAATAAACTGTATTACTTATAAATATGTCTACTTTCACTTGTGAAACAATCTGATTTAAATCTGACCCTTCATTACATACTTAATATGTAAAAAAAAAAAAAATTCGGAGGTTATTGCATTAAAAAGATTTCACAGAGACTACAGAGAATGTTTTATATCATCACATCATCATGGTTTATAGTGCACAAAATGATCCAGTAGTCATTAAATTGTAATACTAAATCAAATCATCACATGAACAGTAAAACAAGCACAGAGAAGAAACGATCACACCAAAAACTAGAAACAAATCAATAAATTAAATTTTGAAATCTAAAATATGAAATTCTCACAATCTTGGTCCAACTTCTACCACAGTAATGAAAGACTAGCGAAATGTATGCATGGCGGGATATACTTAACAAACATTGCTAAAATCCTTTTGAAGGAATATAAACTATAAACGAGAGGTAAACTGTCGTGGATGGTTTTTTATAAGGTGTAAAAAGTTCTTAATGCCTGCTCTAGATGTCCTTGATAACGTCGATCGCGTCCTGATTTAGATGTCGATGACTCCGGCGGCAGAAATGGAGTTGATACCCACAGATCCATTCTGGGCTGAACTCATTGTTTTGACTGCATTCAGAACTTCATTTACTGTCACCTCTACTGATCTGTTACAAAACATGTATACATTCTGAAAGCTCGTACATATGTAGTGTACACGATATAGCAACATAGGCCTGATGAGAGCTGATTACTGGTTAGCAATTACCGGTAATGCTTGCTATAATTGTAGGAGTGTTAGACATTTGATATATTGGCCATCATGAACACATTACACACAGGGATTTTTAAATTTCCATTCTCTGCTTTGTTATATAAAACCACATAAAAATTTATTGAAATTATTTTAGCAACTTTTCTTATCTGTGAATATTACCCAAAATAAATTTCAACAGAAGTCAAGCATGTATGCCAATGTGAAAACAAATTGGCATCCAAAGAGTATATAGATTTCAAATGTTTCCTGTACTTCATGTGACTTTCACTCAGAGAAACTCACTCCCAGTTCTGCGTGGACTCTGTACACTGTTCATATAGTTGTGGAATCTTATAATTATCTTTCGTGATTTAGCTTACCCCCAGTTCTGTGAGGATTCTGTCACTGTTTATGCTGGATTTATAATATTTCGTGATTTAGCTACCCCAGTTCTGTGAGGATTCTGTCACTGTGGGATTTATATATATTTCGTTGATTTAGCTTACCCCCAGTTCTGTGAGGATTCTGTCACTGTCGTTGGTGTGGATTTATAATATTTCGTGATTTAGCTTACCCCTAGTTCTGTGAGGCATTCGTCACTTGTATGGTGTGCGATTTATAATATTTCGGTGATTTAGCTTACCCCAGTTCCTGTGAGGATTTCTGTCACTGTTTAGTGATGGATTTTTATAATATTTCGAGTGATTTAGCCTACCCAGTTGTCTGTGAGAATTCTGTCACTGTCGTGGTGTGGATTTCTATTTGTCTCTGTAAGTCACTGATCTCCGACCTTAGAGAACTCAAGCAGTTCTGAAGATTGTCCAGAGGTCTGAAGAAAAAAGTCAATTATAAACATCCAAACTTGCTTGAAATCTGTTTGACAATGAAGTATTATTACCACTAATTAACATTTTGGTCCATTATTTTGTAAATACGTCTATTCAAAACAGTATCTCATACATATGCATGTGCTTACATTTCCACAAGCATACATTCTAAGAAAATTCAGATAAGAGACCCACTGGCAATGATGCTTTCCTGAGAAACATCAAATTAATTTGCTGTTGTATCTCAAAAATCAGTCTATAACACTTACTTGCTTGCCATAGCCTTGGCTGAAGTTTCCTGAATGAGTCTCTCGACAGCCTCCAAGTCAAAGGGCAGAGGTGGAATGATGATGTCACGGTTTTCGACCTGTGTGCCAGCATCTTTTGTAGAATCAGAGTTCTCATTGATCCTTTTTGTGAGCTGCAGGAAAATGTAATACTAAAAGTATCGTACACAGGTGTACATTAAACATGCGTGCTGAATACAAATTCAAATATTGATATAGGCTATAATACTTTTGAAAAGAGGCCCACAATATTGATTTCCAATTCCAGACACAGAGGATAATTTCAAAATACAAGTAACATCTTTTAAAAAATGAGTTGAAACAAAGTTTTCTCTGAAAGCACTGGGTTGGCAGTCATTGCTGCTTCTACCTTGTGATGTTGCACAGAGGCCTTGAGTGTGGTCCGGAGTTCTGTTACTTGGGCCTGCTGTTCCACCTTCTCCTTCTGGGCTGTTCCAAGTTCCTCCCTCAGATTCTCCAGTTCAGCCTGGTTCTCTTCTATGGTTTTCCTCAGATTATCAATCTCTACCTGCTGCCTCTGCTCCATCAGGTCCATCTTCTGCTGAATGGCTGCCACTTCCTTGTTCTTCTGGCTGATCTGCCACTGTAAACTCTGTTGGAAATCAAATTATAGGACCTTTAATAAGAATGTACTCAAAAAGAGGAAGGTCATGAGAAACTTGGGTGGGATAAAATCTTTGAACAATGTGAAGTCATAATAGAAACAAGAGTTGTCAGAAGACAACACAACTTGCTGGGAATCATATCTCTATTTAAGCTATGCCCTTTAGTTCAAAATGTTTAAGATTTTGAAAAGTAGGTCAAAGTCCAAGGTCACTAGGTCAAAAGTTTTGATACCGTAGGAAAGGCCTGGTCATGAGGCATCTAAATACTAGTATAAAATATCAAATCCCTATCCCCCTTGGTTCAAAAGATATAGCAAATGTTAAAAAGTTTTTGAAAAGATGTCAAAGTTCAATGTAAATATCATTAGGTAAAAAAATCTTGGTATTAAAATAAAGGTCTCTTCATGACGCATCTATAACTCAAACTTGATCTCTATGCCATTAATATAAGATCATGCATGAATTTTCAATTCAATAGCTGCAGGAATAGCCAAAAGAGTTCTGAAAACTGTCAAATGTATGAGAAAACAGTTGAATGTATGAAATTAGCTAAGTTCAAGATCCATAACTCTTTTCAAAATACATTTCATCTTAATTAAGCATTTCTACTCCACTGTGAACTACTTCGACTCTGTTGTCTTAATCTTGCAACATCCACAGGAATTCAATCATAGGTCACGGCCATGCTATGATGTCATAGCGCAGGATGTAGACACACAGTCCATACTCTGTACAATGATGTCAGAGTGTGACCTTCTCCTTGGATTTTTACATTACAATTATTGTAAATACAGTTGAAATTTGATATCTCGAACACTGAAATCTCGAATACCATGATTATGTAGAACTGGTTTGAAGGTCCTAACAACCTATGTTCTGAGTATTTTTACCCTCGATATCTCGAATCCATGGATATCTCGAACTTTTTTATTGGTCTAATCAAGTTCGGTTAACGAGGTTCCACTGTATAAGAAAAGCCAAATGCTGTACTTTGTATACATTCTAGAATATTTCTCTTTAAAATCTTTATATTCTAATCCACTTGTAATTTATGCACTGACATCATACCTGAATTTGCTCTTGAATAATTGGTTCTTTGGCAAGATTGTCAGCAAGTTCAAGTTTAGCTTTTTCTAAATCACGGCGTAAGTTTTTATTTTCCACTTCCAGCTGATTAATCTGGTTGACCTTTCCTTGATGAAGGTCGTTACTGCTCTCCAACTTTGACCTCAAGTCATCTGATTCTCGCGTCCTGTGATCTAAATCCTGCTGTAGGATTTCCTTGTCGTTTTTTAAGGAATCACAATTTCTCTTTAATTTTTTATTCTCTGTAATTTTCACACCAATCTGAAAAAGAAATCCAATTTAATCAAACTAAAAAAAGCTTGCATATTTTCATCCCTTTTCATACATGCATACCAGTATTCTACTACTGTGAAATGATTAATTTCTTAAGGTAGTGGATTGAGGCAAAGCCATCAGCAATTTTGTGAGCCCCCTCCCCCAAGAATGAAATATACTCAGTATCCTGTTATGAAGTGGAAAACATTACTTGGGTTCATTCAGATGGGGCTTACATATAGCATGTCCTTTTTCTTAAAACTTTACATGTAAATTTCTTGGTTGTGTTGAATTTCAGCTTCATTCTCAAGAACTTAAATCTAAATGTCAATGTGATGACAAGCATCATAAAAGGGCCCTACTTTGTATCATCACTTACAGAAGATGCAAACTCGCTGATCAGGCATAACTTTTCAATAGCTGCAGGTAGAGCCATAAAAAGTCCAGACTAGGATTTAAACAGACAGACAGATTTGCGTATGCACACACAGACACAAGGGCTAATCACTAAAGAGCAACTAACCTGTTTCCTAAGTTCCCTTTGAGCCTCTTTTTCAGCTGTTTGCTCCTCTTCCAGCTGTTGAATCTTGATAACATACTCCCTCTCTTTATTCTCCGATTCTTCCCGGATTGTCTCCATTTGTGATTCTATATCCTCTAGCCCGGTTTCCCTTTCTGCCAATGTACTCTCTAACTGCTGAACATGGTGTTTCAGGGAACTGTTCGTCTGAATCAATCCTACATTTAGTGTTATCAAACGTGTATAATCAATCCTACATTTAGTGTTATCAAGCGTGTAAAATCAATCCTACATTTAGTGTTATCGAACGTGTAAAATCAATCCTACATTTAGAGTTAACAACTGTATAAAAATCAAATTCTACCCAATTCTCTAAAGATTCACTAAAGAAATCCGGGTCCTATTTGCTACAGGGAATGGTAAAGAAAACAGTCCAGTGCTATATATCTGGAAATTCCTCCAACATATATACAGTACCTTCAACTTTTCCTTTCTCCTTTTCTAAGTCCAAAGCAAGCTGTTGATTAATTTCATCTTTCTGCTCTGCTGAAGCAGCCACCTCCTGCAGTTGACTGATTTGTGAATCGAGTGCAGCCAACCTTTGCTGGTACTCCTGAATTTGGTGCCCCTTCTGTTGTTGTAGATGATGGAGCTGGTTCTCCAGGGCTTGTTTCTCCATTTTCAGTGTCTCAACTTCATCAATCATTTGCTGGATAGAACATGCAGTAGAACATTCAAGTGTTAGTATATTCATGTACACTACAAAGGGCTTTCATTTCGTGGGGCTAAAATTTCGTGATTTTTATCTTTTAGTAATATACTGTCAGATCGAGAATCATTCGCCCAAATACACTGAACAGCACTTTGTGGTTGTTTTATTTTTGCGATAGTTAATATAATCGCAAATATAGCAAAATTAAAACCCACGCGAATATTTCCCTTTTTACAGTAATACAGTCTACAAGTGACTTAGTTTAAAGAAATAAAGAAATAATCACTTCTCTTGAAGTGCAGTACATACTTTAACTATAAAGTAAAAGTGACATTGATTCATTGTTTGTTTAATTTAAGTGATATACACGTACAAACAAAAACACATGCTAACAAACCAGAAAATAAGATCGGATCTTGTAACACGCCCACCTTACCTGCAACATTGTTTTCATTTGATCCTGTTGTTCCACCACTCCCACTTCAAACTTTCTCTGTGCTGAATCAAGCTCAGTTTCCAGACGATTCTTATCCTCAGAAATCTCTCGGATTTTGTTGGTCAGTAAATCGACATTCGCATCAAAAGTGGTCTGTCTTTCAGTCAACTCATTCTGGAGAACTTTCAGATCCGAACCTAACTTTGTAGCTCTAGCTTTTTGCTTCATCAGATCCCTCTGATGTTGTTTTTCCATGGAGGTAATTTTCCTCTCCAGTTTTTCATTCTTTTCCACAAGTTCACTACTGTCACCCTGCTGTGGAACCTCTACAGCTTGTTGGTTTACTTGAACCTGAACTTGTGTCTCCCTTAGTTTTATCTCAATCTCACTCAACTGCGATTTCAATTCCACCATTTTCTCTTGAAGTTCTTTGTTTTCTTTCACAGTTAAACTATTGGATGAATTCAACACGGCTACATCATTCTGTAAACATTTGACCTCGGACTCAAGTTTGACCTTTTCCTGTTTAAGTTCATCTATGATATTTTGTTTTTCATCGGACTGTCCTTTAGAGGTAACAATTTCTTTTCTCTCTTTCTCAAACTCCACCTTACATTTCTCCAGCCTGTCCTGTAACTCAGTCTTCTCTACCAATGCTTGATTACATTCAGATGATTTATTATTCAGATCTTGCTTCATTTGCTTGAATGTCTTTTCCACTTTTCCCATATTCTTCTTCAGATCATCGAGAGCAGAATCAACACATTTCTTCTCCTCCATGGCAGATTTCAATGAGATTTCTGTGGCCGCTTTTTCCTCCTTCAGTTTCCAAATCTCCGAGTCCAGCTGTGACACTCTCTTCTGGAATTCTTTCAGCTCTGCTTCTACACTCAGTAAGTTATGCTGCAGTTCCTCTACTACCCTATCCCTCTCTATCACACTCTCTTGAGAAAGCGCCAGCTGTTTACAGAGATCGATTTGCTCATTTTCCAGTAGAATAATTTGAGATTGCTTTTTCTGCAGATCGCTATGTGCTTTATCAAGCCGAGATTCCAAATCATTAGTGACCCTCACAAGAGACTGGCAGCGTTCCCGTTCATCCTCCACAGACTGAAGCTTTGAATCAAACGTTCCCTCCAACAGAGTTCTCTCCCTCTGTACTTCCTGAAACGCCACCTCCCGATCCATCATGTCTCTCTCAATTCTCTCCAACTGCCTGGCTAGCAGTTCTTTGTCTTTCAGGGCCTTTTGTTGGATTTCTTTCATCTGATGCCTCAGTCTGGCGCTCTCAGTCTTCATTCTCTCGATGATGCTGCCCTGAGATAGGGCCTGACCCTGTNGCCTCAGTCTGGCGCTCTCAGTCTTCATTCTTTCAATGATGCTGCCTTGAGATATGGCCTGGCCCTGCAGTGTTGTCAGTTCTTGCTGCAGTTGAAGCTTGCTTTCGTTCGCGATCCTCAGCTGTTGCTGATACCACTGTTTGGAGCTGATCAATGAAGACATGTCTGTTTTGGCTGCTCTGTGCTCATTATCGTTATCAATCTTGGCTTGCATGTGAGTTTGAACTTCGACATAGAGTTCCGCTATTTTATTTTTCAGTGCTTGGATTGTCATATCTTTTGCTCTTGTGTTGTCCCTGATTTCCTTCAGGCGGATTTGTAGCTTATTGTTTTCGTCCTGGGTAAGCTGTAAATCTGATTCGATGACTTTCACCTCTGCAAGCTTCTCATCTAAAATTTGCTGTGCAGACACCAAGGATTTCTCAAGTACTAAACGATTACGCTGCATTTTTTCCACCTCTGACTTCAAGGCCACTTTTTCTTCGTCATTTGCCTGGTCTCTGTGGGATTTCAGTTTCTGTTTTAGCGTTACAATCTGGGATTGTAGTTCTGATCTTTCCTTTAATGAATTTTTTGCCTCATATGTTAACATTTCTAACTGACCTTCCAATTTAGCTTTCTCCATTAATGCTTCGTTTAACTTTTGTGTAGAGTTAAATCGAGTATCACTCTGAGGACTATTTTTCACTGTTGCTGAATGATCACGTGTTGACTCTGTGTGCGCTGGTAGGTGAGATTTTGTTGTGCTGCGCTGGTAGGTGAGATTTTGTTGTGCTTGATTGCTCTGGAGACACTTGCAGCTTGGAACTTTCAAAATCAACACTTATTCCTGAGTCAGCCGTGTGTGGAACATAATTTGCTTGACGTTCTACTTTTCGCTTCTCACTCTCTACATTTTGGCTCGGTAAGAACTGATCAAGGAGTGGTTTGAATGAGAAGTCTCTTTTTAAAGCTGAAGGACTTGAATAACTACTCGAAGTTTTTGGGATAACATCACTGATATCAATAGTTTTAGATGGAGGTAAGGAACTGAGAAATTTATCCATATCAGAATTTGAAAAAGAATCTGTGGATGCCACTGAAGCAGTGTCACTGGCAGTTGATTCACTAACAAGACTCAAGTCATGGGCAGATAACTCCGTTTCAGGACCGGGTTGACCTCCCTTTATCCATGACGTGGATTTCTGGGCTGAGATTTGAAGACTAGATGCAGGAATTCTAACAAGTTCCGGTACGTCCTGTTTTTGGGGTTGTGTGTGAACACTACTGTGGTCTGAGACAGGCACTGGATGTTTTGATGA
>CAJDSM010060513.1:13521-26908 GCA_903981925.1 Ostrea lurida | reverse complement strand
TCGTTTCCCATTTTATTCAACAGATCTGTTAGTTTAAATCTCTATTATTTAAACTGATTTTCTGAATGAAACAAACCATAATTTTGGAGAAAATAGCACTGCATTGCAGGCGCCAAACGCTGTGATTGTGCCAACGAATACAAAAGGTTTTCAATCATTTCATTTTGTTTTTTTTTTGCTGAGATATAACACAACTATCCTCACAGGCGTATAAATGCTTGTCGAAATCACAACTTCTATTTGTAGGATACAACTTCACTGTTGTCAATCTGAAGTGTACAGAGGGCAAAACAATCAAGGGAAAGGTTAAAGTGGAAAAGGAAATCCTAACTACCGAATTTGTCACGCAGCCAGTGGCTCATTCAGGGTGTCTTAAAGGAAGGAAAAGGTCTGAGAAGAAAGAAATACCAAAGCTGGTGTATGAACCTTTGATAGATTTCCCTTTATCTATTCAGACCTCTAGAAAAGTTGAAAGCCAGAAGGAAGGTACAATATATCATACAACGAATTGGACCTTCATTATTTTCAATTTTTTGTTTTATATTGAAAATTTGGAAACTATCTGTTTGATAACTTCAAAGTAAAACAAATTGGAATTGTAATTTTCCTTTTGATTTAGATTTATCTTTACAAAGCTGATAATTAGAATTATGTAGGTTCTCCAACATGGATGATTGGGAGTTTAGATAGACGATTTAGATATGTCAGATTAGCATATTTTGAATCCTAAATAATCTTTATCAGAAATCTTCCCAAAATCTTACCGTTTTGAATATTAGATTACGAAATCTAAACCAGTGCTTTTAAATTAAGATTTAGAAATTTTAATTCCATCAAATGCAACAGAAAAGACCTACCAGAATATTCTTGAAGGTTTTGAGAAGAAATATCCTAGTAAGACAAACTTTTGTACTTTTCACCTTGTAAAGGCATAAACACGTTTTGAACTCAAATGTACAAATACATTTAGTAGATTTCCTTTTTTAAATGTTAGTGCTCACATAAGGTATTTCAAATGGTGATCAAAAATTTTAACGTAGATTTTGAGTTTACAAGTGAAATAGCAGCACTTGCATCTGGTTATTACAAGGCTCGTATCATGTTTTTGTCTCTGCATATACTTGTATTGAATATGGCTTAGTAAATGCTTTCAGTTCGAAGCAGATCTATTTATTTCAAACTGTACAGAAAAACTTTTTGTACGATTTTAGCCATACATGATACATCAGCAAACTTTATTAGTTTTATTCGTGAGACATATTACGGTTTTCTAGTGAATTCTATCATCTCTATTTTGGGCTTTAAGTTTTACAAAAGTATATGTTACCTCCAAAAACAAAACTTTTACGTAATGCTAATCTCATATATATTTTATCATAACAGCTACTTAGAGCGAAGAATGAGCATAAAGTCCTACGCGCATTTCAGTGTGCATAAGCTAGATAGAATAAAAATTCTATACCATAAAAAGAATGGGAAAAAAACACTCAGTTTTCATTTTTTGGGGGGGGGATTGATCAGTTATTATTCTCTTTTTTTAGTCATTCACATATTATTTTTATTATAGAGATACTAAAAGCAAGTAATAAACCGAATACGACATTTTTTGAGGGTGGTGGATAACATAAAGTAAGAAAATAAAACACGTTACAGACTCTAGATAATGATCAATGACTATAGCAATTCTGTATTTGGTCTCGGCAGTCTTTTGGCAGCTACAGTTTTGTTCAGCTTATACCTTATTAGTTCTTCAAACTTCATTTTTCTTTTACTTTTCTGTGATTTTCTCAGAAGCGGTGCGGGGTGAGCGATTTTCACACTAAAGAAGATGACAGTTATATTGTCAATTTTAATTGCGCATCTGGTACATTCTATAATTGGTACTGGCTTGTTATTATTGTCGGAAGATTATTTTATTATAAGCTATACCTCCAAAACATAGGGAATCGAGGCGCGGGCTCGGCTTTGGTGGTGACATTGTTTAGATCCCGATGTGTGTGTGCGATCTACTTAAGCGCGCGAGGTGTGCTACTGTATTTGCTTTTGATTGTTATCTAGCTCCGATATATAATTTATTCGTGATAATTATGTATTTGGAAGAGAAGAAGATTTGCTAGTTGGTGTAATTAATTGGTAAGACTATTTATTAAAAAAAATATAAAGAGACTGTATATTCTCTTATCCTCTTAATGTGTCATAGCTTCTCTAGAATCATGCGAAGCTATTGGCTACAGTTTTTGGGCACTACTATTTGTTCACCCCGGTTTTTTGTGAGGGGGAAGCCTCTGGATTGGGACTGGTTATATATAAAAGTACCGGGTGGGAATATAACCAGATCATATTTCATTCGTTTTTTGAGCATTCACTTGAGTAGACATTATTCATTTGTTGTTCGTAACATGCTGCATCTGTGGGCTATTTCTATATTATTTATTGGATGCCTTAAGATAACAAATGCCCGATTACTATTTGTATTTATTTTTTTTTTTTTATTGCCCGCCACTTGTAGGGGCCCGACAGTTCAGTTTTATGCATTTTGTTTGGTATTATTTTACACCATTGAATGGTCACAAATGATTATTTCCAAAGTGCAGCGGCCATTCGTAATTCTTAGTTTCACCCTTTTTTTTTGGGGAAAGAATTCTGTTTAATTTCTTTTTTTTTTTTATTTATTTTTTATTTGGAGGGTAATAAGAGTTTTTATTCTTTTTTATTATTTCCCAAATTTTCTTTTTACACATATCTATGCTTTCATCTATTGATTTTAAACTCTATTTTTCTTCTATTTTACGTTTCTTGGGCCAGAGGCAGTAAAAGGGGTTGGGACAAAGAAATTGATTTTTTCTCGTTTTTTAACAAAAAAGAAAAATTTTTTCGCCCCCATAAATGAACCGCCGGGGGGAAAAACCCGGAAAAGGGGTTTTTTGGAATTTTTTGGAAAACAATAAAAAAAAAAAAAAAAACGCCATTTTTGGGGGGGGGGTATTTTTTTTTTTTTTTTTTCCCGTTTTTCTTCCCCAATTTCAATCCCTATTCCTATGATTTGGAAAAATCATTCTTCCCAAGGAAAAAAAAATTTTCCTTTATAGCAATTTCTTTTTTGAAAAAATAAAGAAAAATTTCTTTGGCGAAAAACAAAAGGGGGAAATAAACAAGAATTATTAGAATTAAAATTAAATAAAACAAGACAAATCCAATTTAATAGGGATATTTTTTTCTTTTTTCCGTGGTCCCCCCCCCCGAAAAAGGATAAAAAAAGAAAACCCCTTTAAGGAAAAAACATAAAAATCAAAATACTAATAAAGGATTTACCCTCGTTTTTTATATTGAAGACGGAAGGACCATTAAAAATGTTTAAAAACTTAATAAACTCCATTTTTTTTTCAAAACGAGGAGGTTAAATGGAAAAAGAAAGAAAGAAAAAAGGTCGCCGTTCCCCCGTTTGTTTTTTACGCTTACTTTTTTTTTTAAAAACTTTCAAAATTAGTGGGTGTTTTTTTTTTTTGGGGAAAAAACCAACAAAAATCCAGAAAGAAAAAAAACCTTACCGGAAAAAAAACAACTTCTTTTCTTTATTTTTTTAAAAAAAATCAGAAAATTTATATGGCTTTTTTTTTTTCTTTTTTTTTTTTCCCTTGAAAAATAGAAAAAAGTTTTTTTTTTTTTTTTTTTTTTTTTGAAAAGAAACCGGAAAAAAAGTTGGGGAATTTTTTTGTTTTTTTCGCTTTCCCAAAAACCTTTTTTTCTGCACAATTTGAATTTTTTTGCGGTTTTTCATCATATTTTTTTGAAATATTTCAATAAGAAATTTTTCTGGGAAAAAAAAAATTAAGGTTTTTGTTTTTTAGGTTTTGTTTTTCCGATTTTTTTTTTGAAAAAAAGAAAAATTAGCAATAAAAGTGGGGAAAAAAATTTTCTGTGTTTTTTTTTTTTCCTTTTTTTTTATTCCTTTTCTCCGGGTGGGGAACGCAACCGGGGAAAAAAAAGGTTTTTTATTGGGTTTGCAAAAAAGGAAAAAATTTTTTTTTTTTTTAAAACCTTTCTTTTTTTTTTCCGATTTTTTGGTTTTCACCCCTTTAACAAAAGTTTTTTTTTTTTTTTTTTTCTTTTTTTCCCAAAAGTTTTTTTTCCCCCCCCTTTTTATATAATGCCCCTTTTGGGAAGTTCAAAGCGGGGTTTCCCTTTTTTTTTGTTCCCTTTTTAATTAAAACCCAAATTTTTTTTTACGGGGGGGAAAAAGGAAAAAAAATATTTGGAGAAAATTTTTTGAAAAAAAAATATTTTTTTTTTTAAATTTTTGTTTGAAAACCACCTGTAAATCTACACACACCCCGGGAAGTAAAAAGAAAAAATTTGGCAAAATTTTTTTATTGGTTTTTTTTTTTTTTTTCTTCTTGGGGTTTTTTTCTTTTTTTTTAACCTCCTCCAAACTTGAAACGAAACCTTTTTTTTTTTTAATGTTTTTACAATTATTGTTTTTTTTTTTTTTTTTTTTGGGGGTTTTTTTTAACAACTTTTTTTTTTTTTTTTTAAAAAAAGGTTTCCACAAATAAAATTTTATTAAATTTCAATAAAGATGAAAAAAATTATTTATTTGCCTTTTTTTTTTTTTCTTGAAAAAGGAAACAAAAGAAAATTTGAAATGAAAAAAAAAAAAAAAAAAAAAAAAAAAAAAAAGTTTTTTTTTTAAAAATTTTTTTTTTTTTTAATATATAATTTTAAACGGAAAAAAAAAAGTTTTTTTTTTTTTCTGGGCGTATTTCTTTATTTTTTTCCACATTTTTCCGGTCGGGGGTTTAAAATTTTGCAAGTTTTGAAAAAAAATATTTTTTTTTTTTTCAAAGGGGAACTTTTTTTTACAAAGTTGGTTTTTAAAAAAGGTTTTTTTTTTTTTTTTTTTTTTTTTTTTTTTTTTTTTATTTGGGGAAAAAAAACAAAGAAAAAAAAAAAGATTTTTTGAAAAAAAACGGAAAAATTTTTTCTTTTTTTTTTTTTTTTTCATTTTTCCGTCAAACTTTTTTTTTTTTTTCGGGTTTTGGGACGACCCGGGAAAAAGTTTTTTTGACGAAAAAAAAAATAAATATATATTAGAGATATACACTCCCCTTTTTGGTCCCACCTAAAAAAAAAAAAAAGGTCCCATTGGTTCCCTTTTTTTTTTTAAAAAAAAACAAAAAATCCCTTGAAAAAAAGTTTTTGAAAAAAAAATTTCTTTTTGTTCCTTTGGTTTCCCTTTTTAAAAATTCCCGTTTTTTTTATTTTTGGAAGAAATGAAAAAGAAAAACCAAATAAGTATTTTGTTTTGGGGAAAAATTTTTTTTGTGGGTACAATTTTTTGATTTTTTAAAATTGTCTTTTAACGACCGGAAGAAAAGTTTTTTGGGGGAAAAATTTTGTTTTTTTTTAAAAAACCAAAATTTTTTTTTTTTTTTTTTTGAACGTTTTTACTTTTTTTTCACCGAGGCGTTATAACCAATTTTTTTTTATTTAA
This sequence comes from Ostrea lurida, assembly GCA_903981925.1. Taxonomy (NCBI): domain Eukaryota; kingdom Metazoa; phylum Mollusca; class Bivalvia; order Ostreida; family Ostreidae; genus Ostrea; species Ostrea lurida. The sequence goes on along the minus strand of CAJDSM010060513.1, from coordinate 21,417 downwards.
TAGTGGGGGGTTTCCCCTAAGACATTTTAATACGTTTTCAATTTTTTTTTTTTTTTTGTTCCAGTTTCAAAAACACTTTTTTTTTTTTTTTTGTTAAATTTTAATAAGCGAAAGAAACAATGGGCCTTTTGAAATTTGAAGAAAAAAATAAATTGAATGCTTTTTTTGGGTTTTTTTTTTTCTTTTTTTGAAAATTAACCGGAAAAAGTGGGGGGAGCGATTTTTATTTTGGTTTCTTTACTTCCGGGTTTTGGGGGGTTAAAAAAAATTTTTATTTTTGGTTTTCTATTTTTTTTTTGTCTTTTTTCAAACCAATTATTTTCAAAAGAAGGCCCCCTTTTAAATTAAAGTTTGGGGGTTTAAATAAAGTTTTTTTTTTTTCCCCCCCCCCGGGAAGTTTTTTGAAAAAAAGAAAAAAAAAAAAGTTTTGATTTAGGGAATTCCCTTTTATATTTTTTTTTTTTTTAATCCACTTTTTTTTTTCCGCCGGGGGGGTGTTGAATACCCGGGAAAGTGGGGACGCGGGGCCCCCGGAAAAGACCGTTTTTCTTTTCAAACCCCCCCAAAAATTCTTTGGTTTTTTTCGCCCCTTTTTACTTTTTTTGAGAAAAAGTTTCCTAATTCCCTTTTTGGGTTTGATAAAAAAGGTTTTCATTTTTCCTCTTTTTATTTTTATTTTTCTTTTAACGTGTTTCTGAAAAAGGAAAAAGGGTTTGGAACAAAAAAAAAAATGGACTTTTTTTTAAAAAAACGTTTAAAAATCGGACGCCCATAAAAATTTTTTTTTTTTTTTTGAACGGACCGGGAAAAGGTGGAAAAATTTTTTTTTTTGGTGGAAAAAATTTTAAAAAAAAAACCGTTTCTGGGGGTCTAAAAATTTTTTTTCCCTTTTTCTTTCTCATCAAAATCTTCTTTTTGGGGAAAAAAAAAAATTTCAAAGAAAATTTCCCTCCCAAAGCAAAATTTCTCTTTTGGAAAAAAAGAAAAAAATTTCTGGGCGGGGAAAAAAAAGGGGGGGAAAAAAAAAAAAAAGAATAATTAAATAAAACAAAAGTTAAAAAAACAATTCACTTATTTTAAGGTCCTTTTTCCAGTCCCCTGAAAACAAAAAAAAAAGAAAAAAAAAAAAGAAAACTTTTAACTAAGAAAACTTTCATTTTTTAACGGAAATTTAAAAATGAGGAGGGTTTCCCCTTTTTTTTTCGTTTACAAAACTAACATTTTTTCACTTTCAAAGAAAAAAAAAAATTTTTTTTGTTATGAAAAAGAATATTTTTTTTTGGGAAATTTAAGTGTTTGTTTTTCGAAAACCAAAATAAACCAAAGAAAAAAAAGGAAAAAACTAAAACGACACATTCTATCTTGTTTTAACTGAATAATTATATATCGCGCTATCTTCGAAAAAAAAAATAGAAATTTTTTTTTTTTAACTTGGAAGGGGGGATTTTTTTTTTTTTTTTTTTTTTTTTATTTTTTTACTATTTAATTTTTTTTTATTTAAACGGAAGATTATATTTATTTTTTGCGTCTTTTTTTTGTTTTTTTTCTAACTTTTTTCCAGGTTTCTCTTGAGGCGCGCGAGGCTCTGAGTAAAACAAGTTATTTTTTATGGGATTATTCAAAGGGAAAAAAAAGTTTTTTTTTTTTTTTTTAACAAGTGGGTTTTAAAGGAATTTTTTTTTTTTTTTTTTTTTAATTTTTTTTTGGAAAAAAAGAAAAAAAAAGATTTGGGGGGGAAAATTAAACGGACCTTTTGTTTTAGATCACTTTTTCGGGTTTTTTGAACTGTTGTTTTTTATACCCGGGAAAAAAAAAAAGTTTTTTGGGGGGGGGGAAACGCCCGAAAAAAAAATTTTTAATTTTCAACCATTTTTGAAAATTTTTCTTTTGGGTTTCTTTTTTAAATAAGTTTTTTTTTTTCAAACGGTTCCTTTTAAACTTTTCCAAATCCCTTTTAAAAAAAGGTTTTTTGGAAAAATTGTTCCCTGTTTTTTTTTTCAATAAACTTTTTTTCGTTGTTTTTTTTTTTTTTTTTGGGGAATAAAAAAAAATGTGGGGAAACAAAAAATAAATTTTTTTTTTTTTTTGAAAAAAATTTTTGTTTTGGGGGGGAAAACAACGTAATTTGACCGAACCGGAAAGTTAAAGAAAAAAAAAAAAAAATTTTTTTTTTTTAAAAAAACTTTTTTTGAAACGCGGGTTCCTTTTTTTCGAAGGGATAAATTTTTTTGGTTTTTAAGTGGGGGTCTTTTTTACACATACAATAAAATTTCCAAAGTTTCAAATAACATATTTTTAATCTTAAGCGGGGAAAATTTATTTTGGCTTTTTTTTCTGGAATAAAAATGGAGAAAAAAAGAAAAATTTTTTTTTTCTTTTTGGGGGTTTTTTTGGAAAAATTAAAACCGAAAAAAAAAGTTGGGAAAAACCGTTTTTCCGAAAAAACTTTTCGGGTGGGGGGGGGTTAATTTTTGGTTTTTTTTTTTTTTACGTAAACGTTTTCAAAAGAAGGCCCCTAAATTAAAAGTTTGGGGGGGTTTAATAAGGTTTTTTCCGGATTTGGAAAGAAAAGTTTTTTTGGAAATTTTTTTTAAACGAATTCTTTTTTTTTATTGAACTTTTTTTCCCCCCCGGTTTTTTGGGAACGGGAACCCTGGGAAAAAAAGTTGAAACCCGGGAAAACCGATAAACCAACCGTTTTTTTTTTTAAAACCCAAAAATTGTTTGGCGCAACTCTAACTTAAAAGTGGGAAAGGGGAAAACAATCTTTTTAATTCATTTCCCCCCAGAAAAAGATTTTTTTTTTTTTGGGTTGGCCTTCTTATCTTATTTTAGTAGGTTTTTTTTGTTTCCGGAGAAAAAAAAAAGGGTGGGGAAATTGAAAAAAAAAAACCGGAAATTCGGGGGCCCCCGGTATACAGTTTCCTGATTCTCACAGAAACGAAAGGTGGAAAATTTTTCAAAAAAAAAAAAACCCGCAAAAACAAAAAAAATTGTAAATCCGAAGTTTTTTTTTTTTATACCTTTCATATAAAATTTACTTTACTTATTCCTGTTTTTTCGGTTAATCTCCACCCAAAATTAATTCTCGCGAGAAAACATTTCTTCTTTTGAAAAAGAAGAAAAAAAAATTCGTCCCCCGGGGAAACCAAAAAATGAAAAGAAAACATATTAATTAAGAAAAAAAAAGAAAAGAAACAAAAATAGACAGTAACCAATCCAATGTTTTAAATATGGTTTCCTTTCCCCGTCTGGAAAGAGAAACTTTTAACTAATAAAACAAAGTAAACAATTTCAAGTAAAAAATTAACAGGGGTTTCCCTTTTTCTTCGTTTTCCACCCTTTGATAAAAGGAAAAAAAGAACCGCTTAAAAATAAATAAAAAAACCAAACTTTTCCAATTTAGACAGGCGGTCATTTTTCCGGTTTCCCCATTTTTAACGGGAAAGAAACCCTTTTCATTTAAATTATAATAAAACCCAGTAAAAAACAAATCCACTTATAAAGGTTTCTCTTTTTTCCCCGGGTTTCTTGAAAAAGGAAAAGACGCTTAAATTAAATTAAACTAGAAAAAACTTCATTTTTTACGAAAAAGTATTGAAAACAGAAACAAAAAGGCTTCTTTTCCTTTTTCCCCGTTACACTTATTCCTACTCGGCAACTTTCTGAATTGGGAAAATTTATTTTTTTTTTCTTTGTTAGTTTGGGGGGGGGGGGGTTTGGGTTCCGGAATAAAAACCATTTGGAAAGAGCTAAACCCAAGAAAAAACAAATTCTTTAAATAAGCTTTTTAAGAAATTTTAAAATTGGGCCTTTCCTTTTGGGAAATTGGAAAAGGAAATAAAAAATTTTAAATTGAAAAAAAAAATTTTTTACTTTTTTTTATACCGGAAAGTTTGGGTTGTTTTTTTTTTCCTTTTTTCGATAACTTTTCCCGGTTGGGGGGGGGTTTATGAAAATTTGCGTTTTAATTTGGGGGGATAATTTCCAAAGGGAGAAACCTTTTTTGGGAAAATTAAAGTGTAAAAATATAAAGGGGTTTTTATTTAATTTTTGGAAGAAAAAAGGTTTGCAAACTTTAGGGATTTTTTTTTTATGTTTCTTTTTATAATTTCACTTTTTTTTCCCGGTTGGGAGAAAAAAGGAAAAAGTTTTTTTTTTTTGAAAACCCCGCCACGAAAAAAATATTTTCAACCTTTTTTTTTTTTTAATTTTTTCTTGTTCCCCCCCCCTTTTTTTTAAAAGTGGAAAAATTTGTTTTATTCCAAATTCCCTGAAAAAAGTTTTTTGAGTTTTTGTTTTCCGGTTTTTTTTTTTTCCTTTTTTAAATTTTCTAGTTTTTTTTTCTTTCTTGTTTTTTTTGCACAACAAGAAATTTGAAAAGAACAAAAAAAATATTTCCAATTTTGTGGGGGGGAAAACCATACTCGAATAAACCGGAACGGGAAAAAAGAGTTTAAAAAGATTTTTTTTTTTTTAAAAAGCAAACCTTTTTTCTTGCGTTACCTTGGGTAAAAAAAGGAAAATTTAAATGTTTTTTTTAGTTTGGTCTACATTAATTTTAACGGTAATTATTTTTTTTTTCCAGTTCAAACAAATTTTTTTTAAATTTTTATAAAGCGGAGAAAAAAATTTTATATTTAACTTTTTTTTCTTTGAAAAAAAATTGGAAAAGAAAAAAAAATTTGGGAACTTTTTTTTTGGTTTCTTTTTGAATTTTAACCGGAAGTTTTTGGGGGGGACGTTGTATTTTTTTTTTCGGACTTTCGTTTTTGGGGTAATGGGTTTTTTTTTCCGCAAAAAAAATTAAAAATACCCAAAGAGGCCTAATACATAGTTTATTTCTGGGGGGTTTTAAATTAAAGGTTTTTTTGGGGGAAAATTTTTTTTTTTGAAGAAAGTTTTGAAAAAAAATTAAACGGATTTCATTTTTTCTTTTTTATCAACTTTTGTTGCGCGGTTGAAAAAAGAAACCCCGAAAAGTTGGGACCGGGAAAGAACCAAACCATTAAACCCTTTTTGGGTTGGGCACGTTCCCTTTAAAACTTTTAAAAGTTTTTTTTTTTAGCCTTCTTTTATCATCTGGGAAAAAAAAGTTTTTTTTTTTTGGTGAACTTCTTTTAATTTTGTAAAAAAAATTAAATCGTTTTTTTCTTTTGAAAAAAGAAAAAAAGAAGTTTGGAAAAATTGGGAAAAAAAAAAACAAAAAAAATCGGCCCCGTTTAAATTTCTTTATTCAAAAAGACCCGAAAAGTTGATTTTTTTCCAAAAATAAAATAAACATTAACTTAGCTTTTAATAATAAAATTTTTTTACAAATTTGTTTAAACCCCCTTGTTAAAAAAAAGTTTCTTTCCAAAAAAAAAAAATTTTACTGGACAACATAAATCCCTTTTCTTTGAAAGATCCCCGGAAAAAAAACAAAAAAATGGTAAATTTATAAATTAAATAAAAAATAAAAAACAAAGTAAACAAATTCACTTTATTAAAGGTCTGCTTTCCGTTCCTTTTTTTGGGAACAGGGGAGAAACTTTTAAAAATTAAAACAAGTTTATTAATTCACTTTTTTAATGTTAAGCTTTTTTTTCCCATTTTTCTGGTCGCCCCCCTGGGAAAAGGGAAAAGACCCTTAAACTAAGAAAAACTTTTTCCATTTCGGGAAAGTAATGGGAAGAAAAGGTTGTTTTTCTTTTTCCCCGTTACACTTTTAACTTCCCGGAATTAAATATTTTTTCTTTGATTTAAATAGTTTTTTTTTTTTTTTTTTTTTTTTTTCCCCGGGAATTTAAAAATACGAAGAAACTAACCGCAAAAAGAAGACATTTTTTCTTTTTTAATTAACCGTTGGGGGGTCACGGGGTTTTAAAAGAAAAAAAAAATAGGCCCTAAAAAACCATCCCCCATTTTTTTTTGGGCGGGGTTTTTGGTTTTTTTTCGGTTTAAAAGAAAATTTTGGCGAAACTGAAAATTTTGCGGCCCGGGTTTTTTTTCTTTATTTCGGAATGGAGAAAACCGGAAAAAAAAAAACACGGAAGGGCCCCGGGTTGGTTTTCACAAAAGAAAATTCTCCCTTTGGCTCAAAAAAGTCCTGGGAAAAAAGTGGGGCCGCCGAGCATTTAGGCCTAGAAAATGTTTTTGCGCAGCCCTTTTTCCCCACCCGGCCCCCCCAAAAATGGTTTGGGGGAACGGTTCCCTTTCCCAAAAATTTTTTTTGGGAAGGGGGGGAATTTTTATTCCCCCCCTTCGAAGGGTGGGACGTAAACCCAAAATTAATCCAAAAAATTCATTTTTCCAAATTTCAATCAATTTTTCAACTCCTTTTTTTATTAACTGATTAATGTATTTTTTTGGGGCCATTTTTTTTTCTTTGAAATGAAAAAAAGTTTTTACTTTTTTTTTTTTTTTTTTTTGAAATAAAATAACCGGAAAGTGGGGGAAAAACCGGTTTTTTTTCTTTTTTGAAAAAAAGCATTTAAATGAAAAGGTTTTTTTTTTTGGGGGAAAAATTTTTTGTTTTTTATTTTTTTTTTTAAAATTTATTTTCAAAAAAAAATTTTTTTAAAAATTAAGTGGACATGGTTTTTTAGGTTTTTTCGAATTTGTTGGAAAAAAAAATTTAAAGAAAAGAAAAAAAAAAAAATTGGGGGGAAAAAAAAATCCTAAAATTTTTTTTTTTTTTTAATCTTTTTTTCTTCTTCCCGGGTTATTTGGACGAAAACGCGGGAAAAAAAGAAAGTTGGGCGGGGCCACCAAAAAGGATTATTTAAAAAAACCTTAGTTTTTAATATCTTTAGAAAAATTGGGTTTCCCCTACAAGTCCCCAAGGTTTCTATTCATCCTTTTGGAAAAAAAAGTTTTTTTTTTTTTCAAAGTTTGGGGGTTTTTTGTTCTTTTACCGATTTAACGGAAAAAATTTTTTTTGAGAAAAAAGAAAAAAAGAAAAATAATTTTTGGGAAAATTGGGTTGGGGACACCCGGTAATCTTCACCAAAGACAAAGGAAAAAAGTTAAAAAGATAAAAAAAACCCAAAAAATTTTTTTTTTTTTTTTATTCCTTTTACGAAATTTTGTGAAAAAAAGAAAACTTTTTTAAAAATTTAAATTTTGTTATACAAATTTAAAATGGTGGTTTTTTTAAAAAATTGGGAAAAAAAAAAAAAAAAGTTTCCCCAAAAACTTTTTTTTATTTTTATCAAAAATAAAAGGGGAAGGAAATTATATGGCTTCCTTGAAAAATAAAGATTAAAATTTTGAAGGTTTTTTTTTTTTGTTTCGGTTTTTTTTTTTTTTTTTTTGTAACGGATAAAAGTTTTTTTTTTTGGGGGCCCCGTACTCAAATTTTTTTCCGGGTTTTGGGAATTTTTAAAATTGGTGGTTTTTGGATTAAATTTTTTTTTCAAAGGGAAAACTTAACATTGGTTTTTTTTTTTTAAAAGTTTTTTTTTTTTAATTCTTTTGGAAAAAGAAAAAAGGAAAATTTTTTTTTTGAAAAAAAAAAATTAAAAACGAATTTTTTTTTTTTTTTCGTCCTTTTCGGGGTTACGGATACGCGGTTTTTAAGTTGAACCGCCCGGAAAAAAATTTAATTCCAAAAACAGTTTTTTTTAAAAAGGGGTCCCTTGTTTCTTTTTTATAAATTTTTCTTTTTTTCAACGGGGTCCTTATCCCCTGAAAAAGGGTTTTTTGGGGAAAGTGGGTTCTTTGGTTTTTTTTTTTTTTCCTTTTTAAATTTCTTGTTTTTTTTTTTTTTTTTTTTTTTTTGGGAGGAAAAAAAGGGAAAAAAACCAATATTTTTTTGAATTTTTTTTTTGTTTTTGGGGAACCACAAACTTGTTTTTTTTTTTTAAAAATTCTTAAACAAACGGAACCCCGAAAAAAAGTTAAGGAAAAAAAATT
>CAJDSM010060499.1:386-12614 GCA_903981925.1 Ostrea lurida | reverse complement strand
GAATTTCTTCTCCTGCAAAGACAGGGGATATTAGGCCCTAACCATTGATTATTGCTGCCAAGCAGGGGAAATTAAGCCCCGTGGATTTTTTGCAAGACAGGGATATTGCGCCCTTAACCATTGATGACACTGGCTGTCAATTGTTTGTTGTTATCATTGATTATTGCTATTGTTGTAAATTCAGTGTGGGCAAATTGGCCCTTAATTCATTTGCATTTGTGCTAAGCTCAGGCGGATATGGCCACTCAACCAATTTGTTATAGCCAGTTATATTGATTCAATTTACAGGGACATGGGTCCCATATACTCAAAATGAACATCAAATTTTATATCTAAGGTGTCTTCTTCTGATTAGAAAAATGTTGTGATCATGCGAAAAGTATCCAAAAGATCTCCTTCTTGTTGCGAAGAGACTGTAGTCATTTAAAACATTACTGTAAAGTGTGACGTTATGAGGATTGCGATATTGATAAAAACTTTACGTAATAAGACAATTTTTGTATAAATTTCAGTTGTTGATTCAAATGTCCGCAAATTTGAAAATAAGCTTCAGATATTATTCAGCAACAAATACTAATGGATACATGTAGGTTATATTGCCATAAAAACGCTTTTCTTTATCATATTCCTCGGTGTTTGTTCGAATTATAGTGATTCAAAATGGTAACATATATTATGAAACACCCTGGTGCATTTGGATTAGAAAAAAAAAAAAATTTAAAAAAAATAAAAATAAAATAAACATTGGCTGTCAATCGCCATTCACTGCATGCTGAATGCTTCTGTCTATTGCTGCTTGTATGATATTCATGGCTGGGCTTGATGCACTATGCCCGAATTGAACACCCAAGTGCAACAGTCCACTCATTTACGCGTATCATCGACCGAACTTGACAATTGATTGTTTAACTTAACTTGCTATTGTGACGTTGTGCCCACCCCGCTGAGCAATCAACCAGTGCAACAAACAACCACTTGCTGGGTCGTCACTTTATTTTGTACCCTTTGTTTGTGGCGGCCGGACCCTCTTCGGTAGCCCCCAAAAATATCACCGTGGCAGATCCCCATTAACTAATAAACTATATACATTTACTCTGAGTAGTTTTGTGTGTGTTTTTGTAACAGGTGTCAGTGTTAATAGGAAAATTTCCTCTGTCCATGTAAAAAATTGATATTTAAAAATCTAAAATATAGATGTGTATCCAAATTAGAAAGAGTGATCCGTAAGGACACATTAAATTACAATATATAAAAGAAAGTGCGTTCATGTCATCAGCCAAAATTTTTCAGGGGGGGGGGTGCAAAGGCGATTTTGACAATTACTAATGAAATATGTTGCCAATTGAAGATGAATAAATACAGGATTTCTACTTTTGCGTATATATCTTTCCATTATTAATAACTATTGTAGATTTTTTTTTTATAATCTTTATTTTGCCATATTCTGTATATTCAATGAAACAAATTTCCAATAATTATAACAAAGAACATTATAGAATATTTTTAGACTGAGCAGAGGAGAGACGAACGAGAGAGAGATGAGAGAGCAAGATGAACGACGAGAGAGATAGAGAGGAGAGAGAGCACGAAGATCGAGAGAGATCGAGAGAGAGAGAGACAATCCCGAGAGAGAAGCAGAGAGAGAGAGAGCAGAGCTGCCATGTTAAATGAACAAAAGGTTCCAAACCATTCCAAACCTGTCAAACTGTTTTCACCATTTTTTATAGCAATAGCTTTCAAAATCTCATAAGTCTTAAAGGATATCGCCTACTTCTCATATTAATGCTTTCTCTGCACATTTCTCATTGTGGTAATGCTTGTTACTTTAACAAAGAGAAATTGTATGTGGTAATTTTTGTTTAAGTCTAAATTCTCCTAGTTAAAAAAGTTTCTCTTTGTAATGCAGGGGTAACTGCAGATTTGCTATTTCTTGAACAATCATGTTTCAAGGTATCTAAAAAGGATTGAATATTAGCACATCCAGAAAACACTGTTCCAATGTTTCTTTCTAATCTACAAAAAGTTGCAATGTTTTGTGTTAAGTTACTTTCTTAATTTTATAGACGAATGTTGTTAGTAGCCTAAATATATTCTATGATCAGTCTGTTCATTGAAGACCACCAACAGGAAGGGATAACTGATACTTAAATCTCTAGTTTCTTAACCTCTGTGTTAAATCACATTCTAGATGTCAATTCCTAACCCTACTGATACTTTTTGTAAAGAAGTAGAAAAACATTTTACTCCTTTGTATGAATGTCCATAGCCATCGCATTAAGAAAGATATCTATTACAAAATCATATGAAAAATGGGGGCGTTACGAATGATTAATATAAAAAGCCTTTATAACTGCAGTTCTCTTAAATGTTTTTGGATTATGAAACAGTTAATTTTTATCTAAAAAAGCTTGATCTTTTCATACCGCAAGCTTGATTTTGAAAAAAATTAACTACCTGTGGCAAATTTAGATTATGCTTACTTGCAATTAAAAAAACAATGTTAAAAAATGTCTTCTGGATAGATGTCTTTAATGCTTGGATATATTTAGTTCATAAAGACAGCCTTCACTATAGACAATGGCCAAAAGGTGATACACCCCTTTTTCTTTAATCCAAGCATCAAAGATAGGTTTAGAAAAGCAATACTTTCAAAGGAACTTTGCTTCAAACATAACATACAATTTTGTACAATAGATTTATATACATGAGGATGCCGAACTTTTACACTTTATGAAACTTTACTACTACTTATCCTCATGTAAATATTGATTTTTTTTAAAATTTATGGCATAATACAGGCCTGTAAAAGCACGGTATGGTGAAACCCAAATAGATAATTGAAAGCTCTGTAGTAAAAACTAACAAAATCCCTTGATTATATCTAGTATTTATAATATTGTATGTTGTAAGAAATCAAAACATCATTTATGAAAAATTGGAATAACTAACGACACTCAACCATCCTGGATTAAAGTAAAGTGAAACAATTTATATGCGACTTGGAGAAAATGAATGGAAAACATTCATAAGCCTACCTTTTTTAAAATAACAAAAAACTATTTAGATTTAGAGAATGCCATTTTCATGGTACAAGCATTGAATTCATTGTTAAATATTCAGAGGCGGTTCAAAATATGTTAATAATAAACTCTCGATAAATGCAATAGTTCAAATATTAAAACATGGCATGCGCCTTGATACGATTAATTATGTAGTACACTTACATCTATATTCATATTATTTTCACAATTGTTTATACTTCTAATAAATGAAAACCTTAGAATACTATAATATTTTGCATGAAAAGAGGACAAAAGCCAAAATTAATGTACTTTGTCGTCAGTAGGGAAAATATAACAGTTACTTTGCTCTTTTCTTGTCGATTAATATCAGGTTGTTCCTGCTGGAAAACGCTTTAAAGAAAAAAAATAATTTTATATCTTTGACCAATTTTGATGTTATATCTAAAAATCAGGATTTCTATAAAACATGCCGTACATGTTATGAATGCTAAATGCATACGTTTACAAAATGCTACACTGTAGGTGGCGCTAAATGGTTCACTTGTTTATTAGGACCACTGAAACTAAAGTTCAATTAAAAAAAAAAAAAAAACAACCCAGCATTATTATATCTCAGTGTATTCTACTGCGTATAAAAAAGAAATGAGATAAACTGACTTTTTGCCATATTATCATTGCCTCTTTCGCTGTGACAAGTTTCTCTGCTATTCAACTTTTTTTTTTTTTTAGGCGATATAATTTCAAGCTATCGCAATTTTCCCGCACTAAATCAGCATTATGCACGCTCAAAATACAAAAGACCATGACATGTTCAACGTCACCACTATAAATAGATATTTATGATACAATTATAACCTAAATAAGTTACCGTAGACTTCTAATACTAAAGGCATATTGTCTAAAAATCTCAAATTTTTTCTTCACCTTAGAATGCCATTGAAATCGTAAGATTATGATGATATTAGATTAAATATTTAGTTACCAATCATTATTATTACTGTATAATCTTACTCCAAACTAATAAAATACAGTTTCGTTGAATCTATCGGGAAGACAAAAATTCGATTAGCCCCGCCTTTATTCATATGACCGCCTAGTTTGCAACTCGTTCTGGAAGCCCAATTCGCGCGTGCTCACACGCAGTACCAAGGCCGCCCTCAACGACCAAAAAATTCTCAAAATGGACTAACAGCACAATTGAAAATTCCCAAGTTTCAAGTACATATAAACTAGGAAGTAAAAAAAGATAAGTAGAGCAGTTCATAGAGATATATCAAAGTAATAGATGATGTTATTTTATTCTTCAACTGTATAACCTTGCTGTGCCTATAGCATATGCTTATGACGTCGTCTTCATGACGTTGTCGACAGATTATCGAAACGTCATCAGAATCTTAGTATATATTCGTTATAATTAATCATGATTCTCTGGCAAACAAACTTCACCAATACGACCAATTATATAATTTATTTTTACCAATTACCATTTTTGACTCCTTTTTAATTCTTTTTAACGTCAATACGCATTAGTTGTCTGCCTGATCAAAAAAATACAAATGTCGGTTAGACAATATGCCTATTAAAAGAGTCGGAAATTTTTGTTTTACCTATGAAAATTGCATATGCGCGGTTTCTGCGCAGCAGAAGCACGAAATTTCGAATTGGGTCTGTAGTCGTTAAGAAAAACAATTAATCTTGTAAAATTATTACAGAAAAATGTATCGTCATTAGTTATGCACATATATGTACAAGCATTCCCTTTCAATTGGAAATTTCTTTAGGATATGCGTGTTTTATATATAATGAATATTGAAACCCTTGAATGTTATTGACAACGTAATAGAATGCGCGAATTTTGTTATAGTAATACAAATTTCGTTCCGTTTAAATTGCTTCTAAATTGATAACATTTCTATTGTTTATATCGTGAAGATCGTTTATCGTGTTTTGCGTTTATCAGGTCTATCGTGAACATCGTTTATAAGGTTTTAAGTGTATTTTATCAAACAACTGTACTGTTTCCGGGTTCATAACACGGGTTCGGAAAAACGATATGAACTCGTAGCTGAGGTTCATAAGAATGCAAATTAGGTAGGTCAATCACGGGGTTAATCAATCTTGCGCTACGTAAAGAAAACTGCACATCGGCCTTGAACAAAACTGTAAACTTTGACGGTAAAAGACATTGTTTTACCACCGAGGTTATTCCAAGGGATTTTGTGTCTTTTATGAAGTGAAAATAAGTGTAACAGAAATTTTCAGCTTCTTCAAACCGTGACGTTGTAGACGACGTCACAATCGAATCGACAACAATTCAAACAATAACAAAGCGAAAAATTCGGGCTGTGAAATAGAAAGTAAATCAAAATATGCCTTTAATGATCGTTGTGTGATAAATAGAATCTTAAACTCGTGCTTATGGCATATGCAATTTATGAAATTTGTTACCGGGTTTTTAAAAATATTTCGCTCGCCAAGGCTCGGGAAATATTAAATCCGGTAACTCATTTCATAAATTTCATATGCCATAAGCACTCATTCAAGATCCTCTATATATCGTATCGTGCGTGTACCGTGTTCTATCGTTTATCATGTCAAGAATAATGTTGCGGTACTGTAGAATTAGAATTAGAAATTAATTTCCCTCAGGCATAGCTATTTTGTCCCAGTCTTTGACACTCCATTTTCCAGGTATTCAAATTTCTAATTACATGTTTTGGATTTGTAACATTTTGTTATGGGCATCACTGAAGAGACATAATTTGTCAAAATGCGTATCTGGTGCATCAAAATTGGTACCGTATAAGATTAACATTTCATCCAGCGTGCGTTTGAATCACACCAGACGATTCTGAGCTCATACACGTGCCCAAATAGTGATCTGGTTAAAATGCTACTTGGGGAGAGGAGTTCTGCTGCTATTCAAAAAGATTAGCACTCCTTAACTTTGGAATCTTTAAAATGAGTGACTTCAGATTGTCATATTCAACACTACATCAAATAGGACACTCAGGAGGATTTTTATAAGATGGTCAATATCTATGCACTCTACACTTTGTAATTATTTTTTTTCTGTGCAAAAGTAAAAATGTATTTGTAGAAATTATATGGTGTTATAATTCCAAGTTTTCATACTAAATTGAACATTAATATTAAGACAAGACTCTTAAAGGAATGTTTCCTATTATCTTTTATACCAGTTCAAAACCATCAATTCAAAATATACATGTAGTAAGTATCTAATGTTCCGTTGTTGAATATGGAAATTGGAATTATTCATTGAAATCTACATTCACTTACGAATTTGCATTTTTGTTTTTATTGTTTATGTGTAGTGTTTATGTATCGATAATTACAAGACACTGAACTTCTTTCAGTACGAATGTAGTATTGTTGAATAACATATCACCTCTTTGACATTATCATTTTGTTGAAATATGCCATCGTTTGTCGTCTTTTTTTCTTGCTCTTCATACTTTTTCTTTGTTGTCTCAGGATTCTGTTCCACCAATGGCACTTTTCCTGCCTGAAAAGGAAATTTCATCAATGACTTTTTGAAGCTTGCTACTGCACCACTTGCAGGAACATAACGAAACAAGTCTTACATTAAAATCTGAAGGGTGTGAACGTAAACAGTTAATGGTCTACACAAAACGGTTCGGTGGTACATGTGGTGACCATTAATGGTATAAAATCTACTAGAGATAAAGTTTGCATTCACGTTGGCTAATGCAGAAAAAGTATATATTAAGAAGGCGTAGGCCCAAGAAGGGTGAGAATCGGTACTGTGAAATGGTCAAAATTAAATGTGAAATTTCAACAAATTATTTTCAGTTAAATGATAGTCTATGCATATAAATTAATTGGCAAAGTAAACAATTTGTTAAACGTAATCATAGTCCAAAAACATATACATTGTAATTATACAAAGTTGAGTGTAGGGCAACACGGACTTCCGACAAAAGCGAAGGCAGGATTAGATGCCATTATAGTTTATCAGGGTGGTAAAAATGTTGGTTTTTCATTCTTCGTGGGCTTACTTCTTTAATAGTAGTTACTATCTTAATATCAATTATCAATAATCAAAGTCTGAAATTAAGATAAATTTTCTTAGACATGTCATGAATATTGTAGTTAAACTAAGAAAAAAGCATATTTGTTTTCAAAATTTATTTAATCTACGATGCCGGCGACAAGAAAAAACCAAGGTAAATCTTAACCAGTATTTATTGAACATTCCAACATTTTATGGCGAGTGTTAGCACAATCCACTTATATTAACCACAAATCTATCCCTGCGGCCAACTCGGGGATTCACTAAGCACATAGGGATTACCTCCCTTTGATACTGGCACAAAGCGCCACCACAGGTAACTGTGGTGGGAACAGACCTCTTGGTACCACCTTTCAAGAGTGAATGCCACATACAATGAGAATTTCAGTTCTGACTCGAGCCCTAACTCTATCCTGTCTCCCCTGGTGAAGAAACACCTTGGCCTTTAAAAGACCCCACAGGATAAACCCTAAGACCTGTACTTGGTACAGCAAGGATCAAGCCGGTCCCTCAGGTACTGCTGAGGTGGCCCCAAATCCTTCCCAGTGCTGAGAATGGATTCTCCAGAGTTTTGAGCCAGATATGAGAGAAATTTTTCATTGGTAGTAATCCCCGAATTCCGTCACCCTTTCCCGGATTGTGCCTAAACAACACAGAAAATAGTTACCCAAATCCCGAAAATAAAACACAAACAAAATCAAGATATAAGTACCAAGAAGTAACAAACTAGATGATGATATGTAGTTTTCACTATAAAGGAAAAATGACAGTTAAACACGTGAACTGTCACTATATTGGTAGTTCCAATCCCCTCAACATACCATGTATAGATATCAGGTGTCCGCCATGAGTGCCGAATGTCCACTAGCGAAAGCCCGACGAATCCGAAGGTCCACAGTCCGAAATTTGATTTAAAGAGAGCTGGAGATGGCATAAAGTACAGAAGACCATTAGCTCACTTCCAAAATATGATATATGATTTTTCTGGACATAAACTGATAATTAGTTGAGAGAAAAAATGTCTCCATACGCTAATATACATGTAATACACAACTTCTATTATATTTACATAGTAAAATCTTTACTAACCAACCTCTGCAAACGTGGCGTTAGCCAGAGATTACAGAAAACATGGGGGGGGGGGCGGTGACAAATCGGTTGCTCTGGGATTTACTCTTCAAACGGGTGTAGGGGAATCCGCGGCGATCAGCTTTTGCTCTAAATAATAAATAAAGTTTTAGTGGAAAACACGCACGTTTTTTAATTGAAAAGCCGGTGCCCGTCGAGAGAATATGAAGTTCTTTTAGGCTGAAACAATCTCATATCCCCCACATTCTGTGAATGTATATATCGCGCAAGGGTACTAGTGTGAAGCATGCACTTCTTTCTGGGGCTAGTATCAATTGATTGATTATTTGATTGATGTTTGTTGTTTTTCGTCCCGTTGAGAAGCTCGGACACGGGATTCAATCCGAAGACCCGTGTATTCTCATTTCAAAATGCCGAGCTCTTGGCGAAGGAGCAATCACTACCAATTTTTTTTTTACGTTTAGGTTTTGACACTGAGCCGGGGCCGAGCCACGGGCTCGAATCGCCACGAACCTCCCGATCACAGGCGAGAGCTCTAAAAACTGAACCAACTCAATGTAGAGTATAATATCAGTACTTCAGAAATATATAACCATGTGTGAGGAGATGTATTCCACCGCCAAACCAAAAGAAGTTGAAGAAAGGCCATCATTATATATATAGTCCGTACCTGAAAAGGGTATGTAGGCATGAAGAACGATAAGAGGGAGATAGTAAGGCCCCCATCTGCGAATCAAGGCAGGCTAGTGGGTACAGGGGAGCGAAAACCCCCGGAAGTAAAAGGTTTTAGCATTTCATTTAAAATGGGGTACACATGTACCCAGTGGATCACCCCCACACTTGTGTTTACCGGCCTTGTATGTACTTGAAGGTCTTCGATATTTTGATAATCACCGAACGGTTTGGAGTCTAGGATACTAGTATATTATTTTTTGCCTGTTAGCATCTTGCGTATATCAACTCTATTCGGGACTGATGAACCTTTCGACTCGTGGTCTGTCGGAGCTGCGTGAACTTGTCGGATTCGTGGGCCTTCGGATGGTGACCTTCGGACTCGATGTGCCTCGGACTGGTGAACCTGTGGATCGTGGACCGTGGACCATAGATTTCAATACAGTGGCAACGAAACACAGCCAAAACGCCCGCATCCTATACTTGTACGGTATATACACTAGGTCATATAGTTACTAGGATGAGAGAAAAAACCTTACAAAATTGGTGAAGGCATAATCGCAAGCCCAGGTTCACAGTCTTAACATGAAGGCTAGTACCAATGACAGACGCCGACCAAACCGGCAAGCGTACATGCACTTGCCTGACGCACAATCACCTCCGTCGGTTTCGATCCAAAACACAAAGTAAAACTCCCCAGGTCTATGAGTCGCAGAGACGCGCAAGCACAGCACAACGAACCAGTTTTGCATTTAGTCCGTCAACACAGTAACCACCACGCCGCGATATTTGCTGTTTGTACATGACGGCCAGACCGGCGGGCATTGCAGCCTGCCATCATGATCAGGAGTATGGAAGATCCAACCCAATCCTGCAAGACATAACAAAAAAACAGCCAGTATCTTTGAAAACCGGGAAGGGTGGGTGGGTGACAATAGCCAAAAATGTCTGAACGATGCTGAGGTTCGACAGTGTCAGTACAAGCTTATCAGTACCACAAAGATTACAAAAATGCTCGGACTGGTCGGTAACCAAAACGCTTGGATACAAATGGCGACACATAACATGCGTGTCAAACGCTAATTCACTAATCCAAAAAAACATATACAAAATCGAGTGGATGGGCCACACACGACCTCCACAAGCGAAGGCAGGAATCAGGTTGCCATTGGAGGATAAGCATCCTCTGCTGACCGGTCACCACCCCGCCGTGAGCCCGTTCGTCGAAATAAAAGTAAACGGGATTACCCGGTATCAAATCTAGTAAGGAATAAAAGAACAAAGGGTCTAACAATGCGCTATGAAACAATCAGTCAAACATAATGGACTTAGTGATACTTTAGTAATCCCAATACAAGTCATTAAAGGCGACCGTAGAACTTGCGAACATTGATGACTTTGAAACCAGATTCGTTATAACCCTGCAACTTCCAACTCTCTTTTGTTAGTAGTTGCCTCGCTTGAAAAAATCCGCATACGCATATCATGCGTGATTGTTACGAGAGAGGCAATTGACGTACTGATGACTGTTGGTCATGGCCCTGTGGTTAACGCATTAACGAATATATAATGTGTATACCCGATAGTATTACCCATAGTTTTGAATCCACCCCCAGACGAGAATGGGTGATGGTTTGGTGCGTAAGGATCGGCATACATGGCCCAGCCGATATGACACGATCTACTTGCTGCCAGGGGATGCAACTTGTAGTTCTTAATCTATGTAATGCTTGGAAACTTATCTAAATATATGCATGGATGAACACAAAAATAACATAGGCCGTTGTCCACCCATGAATGTGATAGGTTGAGATATGATCATTGCGATATTATATCTGACCCCCATCCCCCCGTAACATGTGGCTTAGTGTGCAAGTCACGTGGTTGTTTCAATCCTGCCCACGTTTGATTTTATGGCCTGCGGTGCATGCGGGATCGCTATCGGTTTCCAAAACTTAGCTCAAAAGAGATCGACATGAACGAGTTCGCCAAATGAAAGGCGATACTTACACCTACAAAAATAATTTTGCCAGACTGTATATCTGGGCCGGGCCCAACAAATTAAACACGATACATTGTTACCTGTTTTACCCACGTCACTTAGCTTAGGTCCGGTTGCGGTTCATTAATTCAAGCACCCTCTTCCATAAGCGGTGCAGGATAATTAGAACTGCTAATTGGACAATTCTGCCACGGCAGGGCTGGGGTGGGGGTCTACTGACTGGCCACTGTTTTGTTCACCATCCACGCTGATCGTTATCTTGGGTCCTGATAGTTATCTCTAACGTATTCCTGACATTTGCTTGTCTCAGTATCGCAATCCCGTGTCTCTTTTATGGTGGCATTTGTACGATGAGGGATGATTTCTTAGATGATTTTCCTTCGATGCTGACAACAGCCAAAATGTCTGAACGATGCTGTGGTCGATCAGTGTCAGTACAAGCTTCATACACAAGATTACAAAATGCTCGGACTGGTCGGTCACCAAAACGCTTGGATATGAATAAGGTTGCAAGAGTTATCGCGCCTGCCCATAGATTAAAGGCATTTATAAATGGCAATAAATAAATCAAACAGCCCATTCATTGCAAATCATTTGCCGATTAGATTTCGTCTATTAAATTGAAAGACCCATACATTGTAAACACTTCGCTTCCTATCCGAACATTCATTAGTAATGATCACAGTGTACCGCCAACATGACATAAACAGTGTTTAAATTTGTAGCAAAGTGTTCAGAAATACATGGTATACATATAAGAATTTCAGGTTATTTTAAAAACGTCATTACTCGATAGAAACATATATTCTCTTCAATTTGCTGCCATAAAAGAAACTGAAATACTATACATGCATCAAATAAAGTATAATCGATATCACTTCCGGTGACGTAAGGTGAAATCGGTGTACCTTTTAATGATTATTGACATTTGAGATAATGTTTTGTATAGTGTGTTGTGATAATTTCATAAGTCTACACATTTAGTAACAAAAAGGCAAAATATCATTATAAACGTAGATCACTTTCACATAATGAGTAAAATCAATATTGCATTGTTGTATGATTATAACAACAAAGTTGCTTCGCTAGCTCTCACGCTCGCAGGTATTAAAGAGAGCGTGTTGTTACATGTACCTCTGCAAGATGATCAACAATAATTCAGTTTCGTAAACCAGAAGTTATCAAAGAAATAAGTAGGTTACATGAGGAATATGTTTTGATTCCAGCTGAAAAAGCTTGTAACACGATTGTTTTTGTAAGGCTCATTACTACATCTGCATTTTTAACGAACTTGGTATTATTTCTACATTAGGTAATCGTACTTACACTCTTATTANTGAGGAATATGTTTTGATTCCAGCTGAAAAAGCTTGTAACACGATTGTTTT
>CAJDSM010060495.1:0-13080 GCA_903981925.1 Ostrea lurida | reverse complement strand
CTCTTGTAGATCTTAAAATATTTCACAGAATTGTTGGCCCTGACCTAAGACAAGTTCATGACCTTGATCCAAGGTATTAGTCAGAAAGTCCAATGTTCACTATACACATTAATACTTTTAACATGGCAAATAGTTTCCTGCCATAACTCCTGATTCCTCGCTGTAAGATTTAATAATATTCACCAGAATTGGTTTCCTGACCTAAAGGAAAGTGTCATGACCTTGATCCAAAGTTATTGCAAAGGTCAAGTTCACATACACCACCGTTAATGGCATATTAAACAATTGTCCTGGCCATAAACTTTTGACTGAGTGCATGGATGTAATAATATTTCACAGAATTTTGTCATGGACACAAGAAAGTCTCATTGAAATTTAGCAATGTCACTGTCAAAGGTCAAGGTCATAAATGCCACATCATGGTTTAACTTGTCCGCGACCTTAAGTTTTTTAACTTATGCATAGATTGAAAAAATATTCATCAGAAAGTGTCTGGGTCTAGACCCAAGGAAGTTAGCATGACTTGAGCCAATAGGTCACTGTCAAATGTCAAGGTCACGAATGCACCCATAAGGTTTTTACTTTTTTCGGACCATAAGTTTCACTGAGGCAATGATTGTAAAAAATATTTCACAGAACTGTGTTCTAGATCCAAGGAAGTGTTGTACCTTGAACCAGCGGTCACTTGGTCAGATTCAAGGTCGCAGATGCAGCATTTGTAACTTTCTTCAGGACCACAAGTTTTCACTGAGTGATGGATTGGAATAATATTCACAGTACTTGGGTTAAGAACCAAGGAAGTACCATGACTTGGAAGTCAAAGGTTCAGGAGTTATGGCCCGGAAAAACTATTTCGGACAGATGCCGTACGCCGGTCGGACAACACCATAACATAATACGTCCCGTCTGAAGACGGGCGTATAAAAACTATATGCCCCCAAATCGAAGATTCCAGGGGGCATAAAAATACGCAAGTTTACGCCTGTAGGTGTTTATTCAGAATAAATGCAAATCCCATCTCCTGCCATACCACATGTACGTCAGGAGACAGTCAGCCCACAGTTATAGCTGATTTCAGGACCCCTGCACTTTCATCATCTTACACCAGGACTTAACCATTTAGTGTACTGAGAACTAAAAAAAGTTTATAAACTTACACTCTCTAATAGGAATTCATCACCACATGAAAATGACACAATTCTTTTTTTTTTTATTAAGCATTTCGAAATCTTCCATCGAAGTGTTTCTTTTCCAGGGTCAGTTCTAGTCCTGGTTTTGAGGGTTTAGGACAGACTTATTGTCGTGAAACACTGAGTGTGAACGATTGCACTTGCCAAGTTGCTTCCATGTCTCGAGGTTGTTAATTTCGTTACAAGTCTGTCAATAATAACACATCCGAGAAAGAACAATCAATGCCATTGGACTAATATTTAAAGGGGTGGGAATAAAATGCTTGCATTACTATCATCCAATAAGAACGTAGTCGGCAGTCTAGCCATCCGCGCGTGCTATCATGCGAGTAAAGCATTCAGATTCCGGTAAATGATAAACTAACTCAATAAAATAAAATACATTTTAAAAATTTATGTATTTTTAAAACAATACAAGCTGTATAACTGACGGTATTTTTTTTTTTTTTTTTAATTTCTAATGAATTAAAAACTAATAAATCCTTAAATAAAATCACCAAAATAAACAAACAAAGAATTCTGACAGTATTGCATAAGCAATACATGTCCCCTACGCACCACCATTATTGACTGAAGAATAAATGCTGTGTATCTGACCTTGAATTCAAAATCGGTTATACATGCCAATATCATATTAGTTTGATGTTTCGATGTTCATACAGTTGAACATATTCAATATTTGGGATTTTAAAAGAAAATGTTATTGGGAGAAATTGATATTAACTTCATTTCATAAGCATGAAGTTATATCCTGCGTGACTTCAATTCATAAACATGAAACTTTAAAAAACATATCCTGGATAGGTCACGCAGTAAATACTCAAGATTCCGAATGTCACCCACTAATTTTGTTCGAATCGATAGAACAAATTCGAAACTGACTACTAGAACGTTGAACACTACCTGGATCGGTTTAAGCCAACATATGAGAAGGGAATAATTTACATATGCAAAACAAAACACCAATAGGACATTCATATCTGCATTTTATTTACTTGTAGTTGTAACGGCTTACGAAGTCTGTACACATTGTAGGAATGCGGTAAATCGAGTAACGCCAGGTGCCAGCCCGATCACATTTCACTCGCCGACAGAAAAAAAATAAAATTCTTGCGTTGCGTTGTAAATTCATATATATTCACATGGATGTGATTTCCTTACAATGAACGAGTTAAAATGTTACATCAATGAAGTTAATACATACGAAGTCAGCGGGTGAGTTTTTGTGAATTTGCATTCAATTTAGATGTCCTAATTTTAACAGCCTTCCCATCAAAGCCATCCAATCCGATGTATATTGAAATGCGAAAATATAAAAATTTATTTCTTTCACACCTGCCACCAAACGTTTGAAAATTCAAACTTGATCTGTAGTTTACACTTCTGAATACTACCCTGCAGTTTCAATTGATTCCTCAGCATAAAGAACAAAAGTCTGGAAAACCTAAGGGACAGAATGGGGACAGACAGACAACAAAGAAGAAAGCTATAGTCCCCTCCGGTTACAAACCGGTAGGGGACTAACAAGGGAATATGGTTTTGAGAACTTACCTACAACCACCATTGCATATAGTCTCCGACGCTGAAGGGCTTGTCATAAGGAACACACATGTGTAGTATGAAAGTCCCATCACTTCCCATTCAAAAGTTATGGCCAATGTTAAAGTTTTTGAGGACAAACAGACAAACCAAAAACTATATGCCCCCGAATCAAAGATTCCGGGGGCATAAAAATACTTTGAAAGAATCAGGTGTAAAACAGCCCAGAACTTAAGCTTTGTCACTTGATTGAATAGATTGAGTTCATACTTGGTATTTAATGTAAGTCTGATAGTCTACCATAAAAATTTGTTCCAGGAAACAGCAACTGGGGTCTAAAACTTTTAACTTGCTCTGAAGACATTAATTTGGTCCACCATGGTACTGTGAAGAGCTTCAATTTTGGGGGAATTTTTATCGTTAGCAATGGAGGTCAACATCTCTGGTTGTGACTCCCATGCCAGTTTGGTCCAGCGGTTACTTGGGAATGTGACAAATTCAAAATCTTTCACTTGCTCCAAACACAGTTCCCTAGTCAGCACTCAAAAGTCAACATTTAAAGCTAGTCATTCTTTTATATTTTGAATTTGATTGGTTTTGGTATGACCTTAAACAGCTTGGGAATTAACCAGAATTTAACTCTTAAACTAGTCCCGACTAAGACACGAGCTCTCCCTGATTTTGTTAAAATGAGTAACGCATGGATTGGTTGAACAATTTGGTTTAGAGGACTGAGAAATCTGCCTAAGTTTACGCCTGTTGGTGTTTATTCAGTATAAATGCAAATCCCGTCTCTTGCCATACCACATGTACGTCAGGAGACAGTCAGCCCACAGTTATAGCTGATTTCAGGACCCCTGCACTTTCATCATTTGACACCAGGACTTAACCATGTAGTGTACTAAAGCAAACGTTCATAAACTTACACTCTCTAATTCTCTTCTCTCTTCTTCCAGCTGATCGCACAGCTTCATCATTCCCTGAGCTTCCTCCACTTTCCCTTCACATCCCAATTCTTCAGCCTTTAGGGAACAGAAAAGGGAAATATAAATCATCGGACTTGTTGTGACAGGAAATCGACATTCAAAACCATTCGATTGAGAAATAACTAAATTGAGGCAGACAGTGGGCCGATGGAATGTCAATTACACATTGTGGTAAGCCACACACCAATGCTTTAAGCAGTTGTTTTTCACATACAAAAGTGTTCTTACCTGTTGCACAAGATCAGCAATTCTCTCAGTCAGCATCTTTATTTTGTCATCTTTCAGAGAATTCAAATTGCTACTCAGCTAAAAAAGATAAAGACTTCTACACCAACCATTTCACAAAAATCAAGTATGTTTTATGATTTTCATAACGTTGAGATAAATTTTGTATTTACTATGTAGGAGCAAGACCTGTTCAATTCTAAAATACTTACACTCCCCTGGGAATTATTTAATGCCAGTCTCTGATGCCCTCTACGAATTCTCTTCTCTACGTCCGAAATCAAACCTTGCAAGAATCGCAGAAAGTCATCTTCATATCCCATCTTACCCGACTTGGAACTTTTACTATACCTAAATGCATAAAGTATATATACACTCAGTATTAATTTTCGTGTTATCTAAAAGACTAAAGTTTCCAATGGAATCTCAGGATGCAACTTTAATTTTTTAAAACGTCATGAAAACCCTTTACTGGACTATATAGTGGGTTGATACACGACTAAGGAATTTATGTGACATTTCTGACATGTCAATCTATACCACTTAATGTGAAACACAAGGGCTGGCTCTACATTTTACTTGCAAACAACCAAGAGATTGTCAAAATATGCTAACTCTATATCAGACATGGTATTATAACTCAAAATGTTTTTGTAGAAATGAGATAGAATGTAAAATATTGTTTATGAAATTTTATTAAAAAAAATATATATATACTTTTGAGAAATAAACGTCCTAAATCTACAGAGAACCTTCGGGTTTCAGTGGATATGATCATATGACAGCCCAACTTCATAGCCCAGTCAAGTTTACAGAATGGTTATACTTATACGATTTATGTCAGACAAAACAACAGGGGTTCAAAATTCCTCAAGTCCGACGTCCGGGACTAACTAATTCTAGATTCGGACTTGGCACTTAAATTCACCGAAAGTCCAGGGACTTGGCATTAATATTAAAGAGAAATAAAGATCATATTAAATTATTAAGATTTAATAATGAATATTATTGTTTTTATTCATTCAAAACAAATAAGATGTATCATAATTTAATTTTAATAATGTTAAAATAGGTGTTATCAATGTGGACTTGGACATTTCTTCCTTGGACTTGCCTAAAATTCACCCTTCAAGTCATGGACTTGACTATTATGAAAATAATTTTGAATCCCTGAACAAATGGTATGAAACTTGGAACTTACTCTTTTTTAAAGGCTTCATCATGCAGCTTTGTACACTGTCCTACAGAAAAAATAAAAAAAGGCATATTTTACCTCTGGTACTGTGCACATATTTGTTTTATAAAAAATGACATTTTTCTAAAAAGCAACAAGGATTTTGTGAGCTACTGCTCACCGAGGATACCCCTGCTCTAAGGTATATGTAAATATAGCTGCTACCTAGAGAATTTGTTCATCTTTTGCTAAGGTAAATATAAAGTGGCTGTGATAGGTAGTTGCAGGGAAAGTTCACAAAATGACTCAAAAATTTCACATCAATAATCGAAAATATTTACTAAGTCACTAAACAGGAAGTTGAGATGCGAAAGGTCTGAATTCGGCAAGCACGGTATGGGACCTCTAGATGAAGTGATATACCAAATATCAAAGTGGCTGTGATTTGCAATTTCAGAGAAAAGTGCAACGAAAGTATCTGTTTCAGATGGTCGGAAATATTGACTAAGTCGTTTAACAAGAAGTTGACAAGTGAAAGGTCTGAATTTGGCAAGCACGGTATGGGACCCCTAGATGAAGTGATATACCAAATATCAAGTAGCTATATGTAGTTTCAGAGAAAAGTATGACAAAGATATTTGCAGACCTGTTTACCCCTATTATTTGTCTCTCCGTATTTGTGATCAGATTTGTCAGTGAGATTTGGCATTTTGTTCCGTAAGATTTTCTTTTACAGTGTTTTTACATTTTATTCAAAGAGCAAATATGTAGAACTTTATTCACAACTTGATTTAATGAAAATATAACACTGCATTTCTTGCTTTGCAAAGTCTGAAATAAATATGACAAAATACGAACATTAAAAAATAACTGTCATAACTTGCGCTATTTCGAATCAGGAAACTTTTTTTTAAAGTTGGCACAGTGTATCAACTGTAGCCTGTACTAACCGACAGGTTCATGTGGGTTTTAATTTCACAGACTTTCACTTCCGCCCGTGATCGCTATTTCCTAACTGCAAAGAATCATCGCATTGTTCCCGAAAATCGTGAATACTCCTATTCTCCTTACGAAGACCCAAGGACTCCCATTGCTTGTGTAATATTTCATAGCGTGTTTACAGCCACCATGATTTCTTCCGCATGACACATGAGAATCTACGTTGCAAATACTGCAATGGACATAAGTGCTTCCTTCTGAAGAAGGACCAAGAAAATTACCGAAGATGCATCATATCGTGCCTTCTTTCACAGGGTTTCGGCCATTTTTAAATCATTTCATTGACATGACCTTACCTATGTATCACGGAAATGTTTTACAATCCCTGGTTCTAGCGATATTCTAGCGTCAATACAACGCGGATAATAACACCAAACTATAAGCATTAAAATATGAATGGACAGACTTCGATTTCCGTATTTTCGGGACAGAAAAGGTCTCAAAATCCGTACAAATACGGAGAAAATCGTAAGAGTAAACAGGTCATGTATTTGTTTCGGATGGACGGCAGGGTAAAACAGTATACCTCTCTCCTTCCAAATATAATTTAAAAATACAAATTTACCTATTTCATACTTGTGCAGTATATGTAAAAATTAAAATTTTTGCAACCCTCCCCCCATGGGTTTATTTCGAATTTGAATTTTATATGGCTTAATATCTCACCATTTCTTTCTCCACTATCTACCGAACAGTGAAAATATTTCTTTACTAGGGAACACTTACAGTATACCAATTCCAAAAATAAGGCACTAAAATAAGTTCCAATAAAGGCAGTTAACCTCCTATATATGACCAATAAGCCAAAAATGTAAATCCTTATGAATAATGAAGTTTTGAAAAACTGTGTTTTTAAAAGTTTTCAAAATTCAAAATAAAAACAGAATGCCAAAAAATTAACAATTTTTTAATTTATGTTCTTATAATAGTTAGAATCTGTTGTTTAGAAAGTTGCCATGCGTGTCATTTTATGTCGTTCTCCTGGGATTGACAAAAGACCGGTTCTCCCTATAATGATAAATATTTTTAGTGAATACAACATTAGGGGAATAACTGCTCATGCACAGTTGCGTGCCACTGCGGACTGGCATACTAGAAACTTCCCTTATTTGTTCAACTAGATATTTAAAAGATTAACAGCCTTCCTTAAGGAGACATGGACAAGAAATACCCAATTATAACTTGTCGTTCTTTGTAAAACGTTCCTTCAAAGTCTATAATACATTAAAAGTTGTAATGCATTTCTTACCTAGATCTGCTCTTGTGTTGGTGAATAGTTCATGCGGACAAAATTCCACGAGGAAATGCTTGCATACCTACAATTAATCAGAGAAGGTTTATATACACTGTATTTATGTACAGTACAGCTCAGGTGGATTTTTAAAATGCCCACTTTCCTCAGTGCCAGCCACTTGGAATTACAGTGGGCATTTGGAGTGGACATTTACCCTGTGTTATACAATTCAACCCATTGTGTTCCGTTGACATTTTAATGCCCACTCTAAAAATAGCCCACCGATGCCAATGGGCAAATTAATTTCCACCTGAGCCATACTATCTTGCAAAGTGCTCCCTGTTTTGCTTTACCCTATTAAAAACAATGACATAGCCATTAGCCAGTTGTGTTTGAACACCAACTGAATTAAACAAGACAACTTCAAAACCATTGATTTTTTTTTTATCAAGATCTTATTTCCTCAAAATAACTTTCTCCGAGGCTCTTTCTTCATGCCCAGAACCACAAACTCTAACTAGCGTGTAATGAGAATATATATAATAATAATTATAATAATTAATTAATAAATATATATGCCATGCAACTGTTTTTCTCTTCTTCTTTTTTATTTTATCATTTGTTTATGTAATGTATCATGATGATGATGCTCCTCTGGGGGCCCAAATTGTTTGAATAAATAGTCTATTCTAGTATAGATTATTCCATTTGGACTTCGTGTGATCTCTGACACTTGTAACTTATATCCAAAAGAAAAAAGCAACAGCTTGTTTACATCCTTAAAGCTCAAGCAACAAAATATAGAGATATTACAACGTAGCGAGAACGTTCAATCATATGTAATGCAACTCAACATGGACAAACATTTATCTGTACCATCAAGTTGAATCTTACTAAGCCAAATAATATTTTATCATACAAGTTTCAAATAGCAATAACTGCTTAAACGGGGAGACCTTCTAAAGACCTTTGAGTTTGAAATCTTTCTAAAATTCAAAATGGCGCCCTTAGAATTCGCAAGTCTAGGCCCTAGTGACAAATGATATATTGACGCTTTATGGAGAGAAAAAAGTTTTTCCTCACTTCAGGATCATTCCAATGAACTTGATCGCGCTTTTCTGTTGGAGCTAAGTTCCTGTCTCGGCCCATCAGCTCATCGAGCATTTGAGCTAGCGCATGCGAGGCCATTTTCGTTTGGTAAATCGCCTGATTTCGTGATAGTGGATAACGAACCCGAATTAAAAGAATTGTGCTCAACCATTTTTAAACGCCATTCAATATTGACTGAATTGTTGAAAATGCAATCAAATTTTTGGGGGAACTCATTTATCAAATTATCATACGAATAACATCTGAAATAGTATCAACATAATTTGATATTCGGGCGCGCACCTGCTTCCAATGGTGGATTTAAAGAAGGGGGGTTGGGGGTTATATAACGGTTTCTTTTGCTAAGGACTGAACTTGGTATGCACCCGGCGCCTCGATCCATAAAATTTTCGAATTTTCTTTCCACTCAGTCTCAGAAAGATAAAATGACGTGACCTTTTGATTTATTGTTACTTTTATTGAGAGAAACTAACACACCCTTAAAATTTGTGTCATTTTATCAATTTCACCACATCAAAAATGACGCCACGCGGTGTTTCTTTTTTGGGGGAAAAAAAAAACCCTCGGAAACACCGTGGATCGTCACCCTCGCAACGCTCGGCTCCGTGTACGCGCCAAAAAACTCGGTCGTCATTATTTTCCCATACAAAGTCTATAACCTATAAGCCATAATAGCGATCCGCTATGAGTACTGGCGCATGTAAAAATCTAGTATGTACTGCATTGATTGGGTTGCATAGCACTTTACAGTGTAATAGTTAAACATAGAGCTGAAAGCTTTAAAGCAGATAGGGAATGTTCCTAGTCATTTTAATAAAGTCCCCCCCCCTTTTTTTTTTCATGACACTCTCTGGAGCTTGTGTTGTATTTGTTGCTTTTGCATACCGACTTTAAATAAATCTTATTCTATTCTATTCTACTTGGCCAGTAGGAGTTATTTGCTCTTGAAGCGTTTTCATGACCATGTCGCATATTGATGAATGCGCATGGTCTGACAGAAGTGACGTCACGAATGAAGGATATCCACGCGGTAGACAGTGTCGCAATAAGGATTATTTTGAAGTGAATTTGTGATTGAAACAAGAATAAAATCACATATACACCATGACCGAAAACGGCGAAAGCCTAGCCCCAGATTCTTGGGATCAAGACGACGCCCAAGAAACCAGCGATGTTGCATCACAGTTGTCAAATCTCAATGTAAATGCCCCAGCATTTGTGCCGGGGCAGAACGTTTATGCAGCAGAATTTGTGCCTTCTTTTCAAAAAAGTGTTCCAGGTAATGAATCTGGTAGGTATAATACAAGAAGATTGTAATACGAGTTCATTTGCATTAGTGGAGGCGAGGGTGAAGTCGGAACAACTTCTGGTTAGATTTGTTTGTGTTGAAAGCAATGGATTGGGAAGGGTGTGATCTCAATGAGATTTGGTGTAGCCGAGACATCTTGAATTTGTGTATGTGTGTGACTAGTTGATAAAATGTAACTGAATCTTGTACATGTGGAAAATTTTGGATTAAAATTCGATTGCATAAACTAAACAGGGTAAAGGGAAATAAAATATGTAGAAAGTAGATTTGTTTTAACAATATACAAAAGCACCCCCTCCATATGTCAAAATTACCATTTATTATATCAGTTTGTTTTTTCATATTCCTTGCCACTCTTAACCCTAAATCTACAGACAATGAAAACACAGTTTTTACATTGTTTAGTAAATCCCCTGTTAATCTTGGTGGTATGTTGTTTATTTGTACCTTTTAAATGTCCATGTCAAATCTTTAATTTTCCCAAATTTATTTTTGAAATAAACATAACATTTTCACAATTCTGTAAAAATTTAGATTTTGCTAGCATTTTTCTGTCAATTGCTTTTTTCAGGAATTGGAGAAAATAAACATGCTTCTATGTATATCAAAATATACAAAAATAAAGTGCAATGATTAAAAATAAGAGTTCTTTTATTAAACATTTAAGGAATTATCAGAAAACATATCATTGGAAAGGGGTGGTGTCATAGGGGGCATTTGTGTGGAGCATTCACCGTCATCAAATCTACCACCTACATATATTCACAAAATTCATGGCTTCAAATCTATTGTCTACTCCAAATATACAAAACATTTGAAGATTTCATTTCAAAAGATCTGTAGTTGAAAAACGCACTACATTTGTACGTAACACATTAACCGTATTTGACCAGACAGCAGAGCACCGCCAGAAATGGCCACATTCATGGCCATCTTTAACATGCCAATACCAGTGTGTGCGAAATACGTCGGACATTTCCGGTGAAAAATGTGTCGGTCCAGTAAAATTTTGTAGGGATTCTGACCAAATGTCTGGTATTTTTCTTCTGACAATAATAATTCCTTTATAATACTACTTCCGTTTTTCAAAAATAAAAATGTCTGGCTTGAAATACAAGCAAGGTAAAAATAAGAATTTTAGTCGATGAAGTACATTTCCATTGGTAACCCAATGACAGTAGCTAGTATAGTCGGGATTGGGCTACCAAAAATTATTGATGCGCATGCCTGGAAGGCCAGTACCATATTTCCAGCAGGGGTTATAAGTCTGGTATTCTGTAACTAATGTGTACTAAAGGTGTGATTCCCTGTTGGAAATCGGTGACCCAAGCCATTCTTTAATACGAAGGTTGAGAAAATTGGAGCTAAATCAAAGTATGGAGAAAAGGCTTCAAAGAAAATACGATCATGCTTGGAAGGAGAACCGATCCTTTTTTTTTTAAAATATATTTTTCATCTGGTATGGAAACTTTCAAGAGAAAGGAAAATGTCATACTCAAGATACTGCAAGTTCGTGTCCAAAGCAAATTATTCTAGAATTGATTCTATAAGAGAACAAGAAAACAGTCAGTAAAGGGCATAACGGCAAGTGACAGCCTTAGACATTCAGAATGTGTGAGCATTAATTTCTTAACCTTTAATGAGAGTATTTGAAAACAGAAAGTGCCAAGAGTAAATTTTATGATAGAAATTTCGGTCTGGTAAAATTACTTTTGGTCTGGTAAAGTTTGACAGTTTACCAGACCGAATGTCCTGTAAAATTAAAAATCATTCGTACACACTGCAATACCTGCTATGACACGAGTCCTCCGTTTTTTAAGGTCATATCCGAAAGACCCATGGTTCTCCCTTCTAAATGCCTTGTATTTGATGAGGGAGCATCACTACCAGTGATTTTCT
Source organism: Ostrea lurida (assembly GCA_903981925.1). Classification (NCBI taxonomy): domain Eukaryota; kingdom Metazoa; phylum Mollusca; class Bivalvia; order Ostreida; family Ostreidae; genus Ostrea; species Ostrea lurida. The sequence goes on along the minus strand of CAJDSM010060495.1, from coordinate 1,415 downwards.
AACTTTTTTACAAAGTGGTCCTGTGGCTGTTCGGAATTGGGAAAAATGGGCGATATTTCATATATTGGGAAATAATTGTTTATCGAAATAAGTTTAAAATGAATCAACGATCTATAGATTGCTGTTATATTTCACACATCTTAATTTCTTTAGCCTTTCTAAAATTTTAAGTTGATCTAGCTAATCTTGAAGTCATCATTCCCATAACTCTTTAAATCTCTTAGATGTATATCATTTTCAACACTGATATTTTTTTTATTCAAAAACTTTTTCCTTTCTGTAATTTATAATTCGGATCATGAATTGGGAAAATATTTAGCAATTTTTGCGGAGGGGAAGGCCGGGAAATTCGGACCCAAATTGGCCCTTAAAAAATCACTGACTACTTACATGACGTTAACATCTTGGGAAGTGTTTTACTGATAATCAGAAAGCATCGATTGTCAACTAAAAAAGCTACTGATTTCGATGATTATTTTTTCCATAATCGATCATCGGATTATTTTTTCCATAATCGATCATCGGATGTATATGCAATTTTATGCTTTTCAAATAAAACCATGTCTTCCGATTATAATCCGTAAAACGCATCAGAAGCAGCAACCGATGATCGATAATGAAAATTAACCAATGTCCCATTTATGTGCGATAAAAAAGAAAAAAATATTTTGCTTGTTACAATTTTAGCTGCAGAAGACAGCTGTGTGATACCTAACTTTTTTGCTTGTTTCAACTGTAGCTGTGTTGATACCTAATTTTTTTTACTTGTTTCACTTGTAGCTGCAGTCCCTCCTGCAGAAGACACACCTAACAGTGATGAACCACCGCCACAAGAGGACAAGTCACAAACTGCCGAGACAGAAATGGGTCAGTATAAAAAGGGTGTAGGGCTGGAAACAGGAAGGGGGGGGGGGGGCCCACCCCATAAAAAAAAACACCCAATAATTAGGGGCTTGTTACCCTGCCCCCTAAAAAACACACATTAATGAGGAGCTTGCAGCTAGGGTTCAACACGAACATTTTGACCTTGGTGGACTACAGGTCCACTAGTTAAGAAATTTAAGTGGACCCTCTGCAATTCTGGTTGATCGACATTAAAGCATGACTATAAACTAATGTCATAACGACGTTAGTGCTAAACCCAGGGTTTGTTATCCCGACCCAATAATGAGGGGTTTGTTGATGTCTTTAGTTTCAGTAGAATGTGTATGAAAGTACTTATACCCCAGTGTTCTTGAAATTTACCTGTCTGAGGGATTTGACTGGTTAAAATTTCCTCAGATTGGTAAAGTTCACAGTACATTTCATTGTTTGGCCTGATGAAAATCTGGAAATGTCTGGTACATCAAAACTAGATTTCATATAAGTACTGTAATTATACAAAAATGGAATTTTCTGGAATCAGGTTTTCTGTC
>CAJDSM010060492.1:0-12947 GCA_903981925.1 Ostrea lurida | reverse complement strand
TCTGCTTTTCATGTACGTTTTACTTAATGGAAAAAAGCACTAAGGATAAATAGTAAAAACTGTGTGATACCTAGCTTTGTTGCTGCAGTCTTTCCTGTTCAAGTTTAGATAGAAGACTGTTCCCACCAAGGTTCTACTATCAGTCGGAATTAAATCAGTTTTAAGAAGTCGTGTGTACTGTCCAGACTTTTTTTAAACACAAATGCAGAAAAATAAGATTACAACTCGTTTCACGATAATCGATCACAAAATATCTGAGCTTAGTCCAAAATTTGTTACAAACAAAAGATCATTTGTTGCCTGAGATATAACTCTCTAACGCCATACAACTGATTAATCTGTGTGAGTTGAGACCAACATAACTTTCTTTCACATAGCAGCATTATCTCGCAACTTTTGGTCTTTCAATAAATGGGATTATGTACTGCCCAACTCATACTCCTACACTATTAACTGTTTTGGGCGTTAATCAACAATTTAACCCCTGTAACATTATTTGAAAGAAACCCCTGAGATAATGCGAATTCATGTGGGTGCCCACACTGCAAGGGAGTACAGTTAACCTCATCGAAATCATAGTTAGAAGCCGAGGCAAGGGTTTCACCATCCATCGACACCTTGTTTCGGAAAATGGGATAATTAACTCAAAAATTCCAGAATACCCAACTACTACAGATTACATTAGTCGAGAGTAAACGTCAACACTAACATTAAGAATGCGCTTTGGACATAGTTGTGATTGCTATCTGGAGAATACAAATAGCACAATTGTAAACATATACCTTACTCAAAGTACGTATATACCTGAGGTATGACAAAAAATACAATATGAATTGAATAGATTCCTGATCTGCTATTTGAAGCTTGTCGGGTTAATGCAAATATCAACTCAGAGTACAAAAAGTACAAACAAGGAAAGGTAAGAGTGAAGGCCTGGCTAAGATTGAGAGTGGACTTATTCAATTAAGTTTAAATCACCCGAGATCTAGGGACTATAGAGACAATCAGTAGACATTAATCTTTGGGTAGGAGTTGCGAGGATCTAGTCTCTACACAATTGCTATAGTTACATATATCTAGTAAATTAACAAACAGGTCATAACATGTTCAGTCACCGGCCCCGTTTTGATCTCAGTGAACTGATTTTACTATTCTATATGTGCTAGACAATACTTACCGCTTTAAATAAAACTATTCATGTGCATTCTTCCGGAATACACAAGCTGAAACTTGGCAGAAAGAAACACCTGGGACTCAAAAATTATATCAAAGGACTGAGGATGACAATAAACACACCCACGTAGTTTTATACATGTCCAGCATTCAAGACGATTGGGGTATTAGGACTGGATAAATGAGCCACAAAATAATGCTCATCATTCAGAGAATTTCATGTACAACATTCAGATTTACTGCTCCAAGCAGAAGCAAACACTGTTAAGTCATAATAGAAAAAAACTAAGAGGTAAAGATATATTGATTGGTTTTTTAATTCAGCACAGAATAATGCAGCAGGATAAACAATCATGTTTAACTACGTAATTAAATCAGAATCCAAACTAATGTAGCAGATGACGGATGTTGTGAGATAAGGTCAACTCCGGAGAAACTCAGACGAAAAGAAGTAAAGGATCGGATAAAGGAGTAGCCAGAGTGAGGGAGTAGGCCTATTTGACTATGAGTAACTCGAGAATTTCGATCATTTAACAAACAAATTGGGTACACAGCAAGGAAAAGAAAAGTTGCTGTTTGGGTAGAACTTCTTATCAATCAGAAACCCAGTACAGCAGAGAAAGGTGGGACCGGTTGTGAAGATAAAATACCAAAACAGACGAACAAGTTACAACCAGGAAGAAGGGCTGTGTGAAAATCATATCAAATCAGAGAGACACAAGTACAACAAGAAGGGTCTTTGTGTTTGGGGGGAATTATAAAATCAAATCAGAACACCAAGTCACAACCAGGAAAGGGTGGTGGGTGGTGGAGAAGTAATCAATCAAAACGCAAGTAAAAGCAGGCGATAGAGAAAAGTGGCCCTGTTGGGTGGAAGACAAATCGAATCAAGACCACCCGATTAAACAAGCAGGAGAACTGGCTGTGTGAAAGAAAATTATCAATCCAAGCACCATAAGCAGGAGAGTTGGACTGTCCCCCTGAGATTTCCAATTAGACCCACATAAAAAGCAGAAGAAAAAAGTGGGAACCCCTGCTTGAGATATAAGTCCAGTCCACAGTATAGCCAGGGAGTGAAAGTGGGGTGTGGAGATCAACAGACAACAAAGGTAAACAAAAGGAGAGTGGATACCTTTGAAGATATAATCCAGACAAACTGTAAACACAGAAGTGAACTTGTCCCCTTAGATATCAATCAGAACACTTCGTACACAAGAGAGTGCGAACTAAGAATATCAATCGAACACGAGTAACAGCGGAGAAGTGGGTTTTGTGGTGAAACGAATTATCATAAAGACACCGTAACAAGCAGAAAAGTGGGTGTCCTGAAGTATCCCATCAGACACCAAGTACCCAGTAGGGAGTAGAGATGGCCCCTGTGTGAGAAAGATATCAATCAGACCACAGTACATGCAAAAGGAGGAAAAGTGAACTGGTCTGGAGATATAAATCCGTCACCAGTAAATAAAGCAGAAGAGTTGGATTTGGGTGTGGAAGATATCAAATTCAGACTCACAGTAACAGAAAAGAGTGAAAACTGAGATTAATTCATCAAGCACTTGGTTTACAGCAAGGAAGAAGTGGGACTGTCTGAAGAATTTAATCATCCAGAAAGACACGGTACAGCAAGGAGAGGTTGGCTTTGTAGAATATCAATCCAGAAAACCACATTAACAGCAGGATGAAAAGCGTGGCCTTTGGTGGTGAGATAATCAAATTTTCAGACCACCTTATACAGCCAAAAGACGTGGGTGGTTCCTAAAAAAGATCATCAAACTCAACTCACAGTAACAAGTAAGGAGAAGGGTTTGTGAAGATGCTCATCAGACACAGTACAAGAGAAAAGGGCCTTGTGTGGAAATTAATCAAAATCAAGACAGTAACGCAGAGAAGTAACTGTGGGTGAAGAATATAATCAGAACGCCAAGTAACAGCAGGAAGGAAAATGGCCTTGTGGTGGAGATTTTATATCAATCGGGACCACAGTATCAGCACAAGGAAAAAGAAGTGGCTGGGTGAACAGATATCCAACAAGACACAGTACAAGGCAGGAGAAGTGGTGGTGTGAATAATCAATCAAACAACAGTAAACAGAGGAGAGTGGCTGTGGGTGAGATAATCAATCCAGACACAGTAAAAACAGCCAGGGAAGGGTGGGCCTTTGTGGGGTGGAGATATCGATCAAGACACCAGTACAGATGCCAAGGAGAAAGTTGGGTAGTCCTGAAAAGATATCAGACAAGAACCAAAAACAGTAATAAGCCCTAAGGAGAGAGTGGCTGTGTGGAGAAGATACATCCCAAAAAATCCAAAGAACACAAGTAACAGCAGGAGGGGGTGGGCTTATTGTGTGATATATCATCAAACAACAGTTAAACAGGAGGGTGGGGCTGTTGATTCAAAATCAGAACACAAGTAACACAGAAAGAAGTGCTGTTCGCCTTGTAGAATCCAAAAGCGTGCAAGACCACAAGTTTCACACACGCATCATGGTTCTTTTGGTGAACTCTTACGCTCTACCCGCCCCTTCAACAAGCCGAGAAAAAAACCAGTACAACAAATGAAGGTTTTGGCCTGTTGTGAGATTATCAATCCAACACAGTACAGCCCAGGGAGGAGTGGGCTGTGGTGAGAAATCAATCCAAACCAACAAGTAAAACAGAAAAGAAATGGCTTTGTTTGGTGAGATTTCAAAAATCAGAACACAGTTAATCCAAAGCAAAAGGAGGAGACCCTTGTCCTAATAATCAATTAGACCACAGTAACACGCAAGTGAGAAAAGGGCTGTGTGAGATATTCCAATCAAGACACAAGTTAGAAAAAAAGAGGTGGGAACTGAAATAATCCAATTTCATGACACCTGGTACAAAGAGAGAAAGTGACTTGTCCCTTGAGATATCAATCAAGACCCCAACTGTACCACGAGAGAAAGGTGACCTTAAAGAATATCAAAAAATCCAAACTACAGTACAGCCCAGGGAGAGTGGCTGTTGTAATATTCCAATCAAGACCACCGTAACAGCAGAAAAAAAGTGGGGTGTTCTGGAGATAAATCAATGCAGACCACAGTACAAGTAAAAAAGAGTGGGTTTCCTGAAAAGATGGCCAATCCAGACACAGTACAAAGCAGGAAAAAAAAATGCTTTGTGTGAAGAATATAAGTCCAACCCGTTACGAGCAGGAGGAAGTTTTGGCAGTTCCCTTGAAGATATCAAATCAGGAACTACGTAACAGCAAGAAGAGTTGAGCCCTTGTGTTGAAATAATCAATCAAACCACAAGTAAAACAGCAGGAGAGTGGAACAAAGTGTGAAGAATTATCCCAATCAACCCCAACGTTACAAGCAGGGAGAGTGAATGTCGCCTTTTGAGAATATCAATCTCCAAGACACAGTAACAAACAGAAAAAGTGCCCCTTGGTTGAGGAATATCGAATTCCAGAAACACCAGTAACAAGCAAAGGAGAGTTGGCTGTTGGGGGTTAGAAATATCAATTCGGACACATTAAAGCCCCAGGAAAGAAAAAAGTGGCTGTGTTGAGAATAATCAAATCAGAACCCAAGTCAGCCCAGAGAGTGGGACTGTCCCCATTTGAAGATTAATCTAATCCCAAGATACACAAGTAAACCAGCAACGGAAAGTCGGGGAACCTGTTGTGAAGATATCATAAAATTCCAACACAGTAACGAATCGCAGGGAAGTGGGGGCCCCTGGTGGGTTGGAGATATCAATCGCCACGACAAATTACAGCCAAGAAGGAAAAAGAGTGGGTGTGTGGGAAGCAAACTCATCCCACTCAGCAACACAGTACAACAGGAAAAGGACAGTTGTTGTGTTTGAAAATAATCATCAGAACCACAGTAAAAAACCAAAGGAGCAGTGGCTGTTGTGAGGAATGTATCACAAGCACAAAGCACAGACAGGAATGGGCTGTGGGTGGAATATCAATCAGGAACAACACAAAGTACAAAATAGCAAAGAGAAAGGTGGGGGGACTGAAAACGATACTCCAAATCCAGACCACAGTACATCCCCATGGAAGGTGGGGTATCCGAAGATTAATCACAAGAAACACAGTACACAGGCCAAAAAGGGAAAGGGGGAACCTTGAAAGAAAATCAATCAAAATCAGACACAGCGTAAGAGATCAACGAAGGTGTGCCCTGTGTTGGTGGGAAATTTATTTCAAATCCAAAGAACACAGTAACAGCAGAAAGGTGAACAGTGGGTGAGATTATTCAATCAAAACACTGGTAACAAGCAGGAAGAAAAAGTTGAACTTAAAAGATTTCTCATCAAGAACCCACAGTTACAGGCAAGGAGCAGTTGGCTTGTGTGGAAAAAATTAATCAAGACACCTACAGCAGACATGAGTGGGTTGTTCCCTGGAAAAAAATATCAAAGATCGAGTATAAACACAAGTACAAGTAAGAGAGGTGGGTTTTTGGTGTTGGGAGGATTTTGCCCCAAATGCAGCAAACCCAAGGTACAGCAGCAAGAAGATAATGGGGGAACTGTGTGGGTTGGAAAGCAATATTTATCAATCAGACCGCACAAGTCAAACGGCCCCAGAGAGTGCGGCAAAGTCCTGGAGAAAAATATCCCCAAATATCAAAGTAACACATACATGCCAGGAGAAAGGTGGTTTGGTGGAGGTGAGATATCCAATCACAGACAACAGACCAACGCAGGAATGTGCATAAAGGTGTTGAAAGGGATTATCCAATTAGACAAGTAACAGCAGGAGAGTGAAACCGTTTTCCTGGGTATATCAATCCCCAGAGCACAGTTAACAGCAAGGGAAGTGGGCTTGTGTGAGATATTCAAAATCAAGAAACACAAGTTACAAGCCAGGGAAGAGTTGGGCCCCTTGTGTTGGAGATATCAAATCCGGAACAACCAGTAACAAGCAGAGAGGTGCTTGGTGTGAAAATATTCAATCAACCCACAGTACAAGGCGAGAAGAAAGTGACTTGGGTCTTGAAAAAGATTTATCCCAAATCAGACCACATGATAGTACAGCAGGAGAAGTGAACTGTGGGGAGATTAATTCAAAATCAGAACCCACAGTTTACAAAAGCCCCAGGAGAAGTGGCTGGTGGTAAGATATAATCAAGTTTCGGATCACAGTAACAGCCAGAGATGGGTTGGGGGGTGTGAAGGAATATCCAATTTCAGTACACAAATAAACACAGGAAAACAAGCTGGTTTTGGTGGGAAAATATCAATCAGGACACAAAGTAAGACAGGAGAAGTGGCCCTGTGGTTTGGATAAATCGAATCAAAGACACAAAGTACAACAGGACGTGGGGCTTGTTGTTGAGAAAATCATATCATATTCAGCAGCACAGTACCAAGCCAGGAAAGATAGTGACCTGAAGAATTAATCAAAATCAACAACAGTACACTCAGGAACAGTGGGGGTAATCCCGAGATTATTCAATCATGACACAGTTTGACAGCAGGAGAGTGATGAAGATTAATCAAATCAGACCCAGTTACTACAGGGAGGAAGGTGGGGCTGTTGGTGAAGAATATCAATCAGACCAGGTAAGACAAGCGGAAAGAAGTGTGGGTGCTGAGATATTCAATCAAGACCAAAAGGTACAAGCAGAAAGGTGGAACTGTGTGAGATAAATATCAATGCAAGAAACACAAGTACAATAAGAAAAAGAAAGTGAACCCTGGTGGTGAGATTATCGTCAATCAAGACCTATAACGAGCATGAGAAGAGTGCTTTTGGTTGATATATCAATACAGAAACCACAGTAAACAAGGAAAGGGTTGGGCGTGTGAATAATCAGAGGTCCAAGACCACAGACAACAAGGAATAGGGTGGGTGTTGTGGGAGAAATTATCAAGTCAGATCACAAGTACAGGCAAGAAGAGTGGGCGTTTGTTTGTGGAAAAGGATATCAAGTCAGAAACACATATAACAGCCAGGGAATGGCCTTGGTTGTGAGAAATCTCAATTCAGAACAGTAACAAGCAGGGAGAAGTGGACTGTCCTGGAACAGAAATTATCTAATTTGTAGACACAGTAAAACAGCCCAGAAGAGTGAAAAACTGGGGTCCCTTGAGATATAATCCAGTCAACCAGTTTAGCAGGGACAGGTGATATTTGTGTTTGAAAGCATATCAATCAGACCACATAAACAGAGAGAGATGTGAACCCTGAGATATCAATTCAAAACACAGTAACAGCAAAGGAGAAAGTGGGTTTGTGTAGCATTAATCCCAAGTCAGAAACCTCACTGTACACAAAGGAGAGTGGACTGTCTGAAAGAATTATCAAATTCCAGAACCACTGTTAACCGCAAGAGAGTGGGGACCTTAGAATCAAATCAGAGAAAAACCACAGTAAACGCAGAAAGTTGGCTGTTGTGAATATCAATCAGATACACTAACAGCAGAAGAAAGTGGGTTTCCCCCCGAAAGATATCAAATCAGACACAAGTAACCAAAGTAAGAAAGAAAAAGTGGGGGTGTTTTGGTTGAAAATGCCCAATAGAAACACCAGTAAACACAGGAAAATGGCTTTTGTGTTGGGAGATTCCAAAGTCAGAAAGTTAACAGCAGAGAAGTGGGCCTGTGGTGAAGAATAATCAAGTCAAGACACAGTTACAAGCAGGAGAGGTGGGGTGTGGTGGGGAGAAATAATCAATTCAGAACACAGTTAATAGCTAGAGAAGTGGGGTGTTGTGATATCAATCAAAAACACAGTACACAGAAAAGAGTGGGTGGGTCCCGAAGGGATATGCCAATCAGACCACAGTCAGTAGAGATGGTTTTTGGTTTGGGTGAAAAAATGCCAATCAGACAACAGTACAGCAGAAAATGGGCCTGGTGAGTAATTCAATCCAGACAGTACAAGCAGGAAGGAGGTGGCCTGTTTTGGGGTGAGAATATCAAATCCCAGACACGTAACAACAAGAAGAGTGGGGGTTTGTGGTGAGATATCAATCAGCAACACAGTAAGCAAAACGGAAGAAGGTTGGGGGTGTTTGTGGGAGGATTCCAAAATCAACAACGTTACAAAAGCAAGAAAGAGTGGACTGGTTCCGAGAAATTATCAATTCCAGACACAGTTACAGCACGGAAAAAGAAAGTTTGGCCTTGTGTAGATATCAATCAAGAACCCACAAGTAACACAAAGAGAAGTGGACTGGTGTGGAGGATAGAAATCAATCCCAGACACAATAAAATGCCATTTTCAATAAGTATGCGGAAAAAAGATTTTTTCACTCTTTTCCCCCCCCCTCCCAAATTCCTAAATCTCATGGATCGGCACCAGAACTTAATCATGATCAGTTTCGTGGGTTCAGAGGAAACTAAAATTTTGAAAAATGCATTTGGTAATTTGGGGTAACAACTGTTTTTGATAAAGTCGTTGGACCCGTAAAGTCCCCTTTAAACTTTTAACAAATTGGAATAAATTTTTTCCCCCATATCCCTCACATACAAACCCCATCTTGCCTTCGCATGCACACACAAAATACAACCACTCAGTCCAATGTTTGCCATAAATAATTCAATTGAAAAATCAGATTACATGAGTTTAAAAAATCAAAAACTGTTTCAAATGACCCATAAATTTTTTCAAACCTAATAAATCGAACAATTTGAAATCGCAAACAAATCCTTTTTTTTCAATGTTTAAAATTTGAAAATTTCAAAAAGTGAGATAAATAAACCCAATATATATTTTGGTAGTTTTTTGTTTTCTGTTTTCAAAGACTAAGAAAATAAAAATATTGTTTTTTGTGTAAGATTCAAAAAAAATTAGCACTTTTGTTTTCTCCTGGTGAAAGTGGAGATGCACCAGAATAAACAACAATTGGGCCCAAGTTTAAATCCACTCCTTCTCTTTTTGTGTTTTTTGGCTAATATAATAATATGTTAACATACTTAAAACTACCTCCCATATTGAAAAAATAAATTTTTTTCAAATCGATAAAAATGTTTGTAATGTTTCGACATCCTTGTTTTTGTACAAAAGGTAACAGGATCAGAAACTTAACAAGAATTGCAAATTTTTTTCCCCCTTTAATATAGTAAAATTAACAGGAAAAAATTTCTAATAAATGAAAAAATCCCTGTATTGTTAAAGCCACTTGACTTAGAGTTCCCCCCCAGTTAGTTTTTTTTTTTGAAAAATAACTTTAATACATCTTCACCAAACAATTAAAATTGGGGTTTCCTTTTGAAAGGAGATAATGAGTTTCCCACCCTGGCCAATTGAATTAGGAAATCCAGTATAATCTTTCCCATTCATTATGAACTTTTTTGTACAATTTTCCAATATTAATTAGAAATGGGTTTCAAATAGTAAAAAATGGATAAGAAGGTTTTAAACAGTACCTATTGACCAAGTTTTTTCTTTTAAAATGGAAAAACAATTTTCATATAAAAATTTTGAAATTAGCACTTAATACACTGTTTGTTAATTGTGCAAAATAATACGATACACCAACTCAAAGAAAGAGTTTATCCTTTTGTTTTAAACAATTTACCAAAAAATTGCCTTTCAATCATCCCAAACAAGTCAAACCAACAAGTTTTGTTTTATAAAACCTTTTAATTATTAACTGTTTTTTTTTTTAAATAAACTTCCCAATTTTCCCACCTAATCAACAGGTTTGTAACCTAATAGGTGGGTGCGAAAAAAACATTTCCCTTTTTCCACTTTACTTTTTCATTAACTGTTTGGGCCAAAGATTAATACTTTGCCCCAAAACGATGTTTTTTTTTAACATTTGTAATTTCCAAAACCCCAAAAATTTTGTTTTTTTTTACATTTTCATTAATAGCCAATAAGAAAAAATCTATCCATGGTGGTTTAGAAAAACATTTTGGTAAATAACTTTTTTTTATCCACTGAAAAACATTTCAAGAATAATAAAATGTAGTTAAATAACTATTTTAAGAACCCCCCTTTCAAATAGTCCTTGGGGGTTAAAATTTGTTCTTTTTTTGAACTTAATCTGATTTTTAAAGTCTATTTCCCAAATGGAAATTTGAAAATACTCCTTTTACTTAAATGATGGAAGATAGTCCTTTTTTTAAGGGTTTGGTAGACGAAAATAAAAAGGTTTGAATTTGAGTTTTTGGGATAAGTAAAGTGGGTCTTAAACCAAAACTGTTTTACCCGACCCCTATTTGGGTTAAAAATCCCTCTTCCCCAATCTTGTTGTTATCAATGGCTTTATTTTTTTGGTAAATCTGAAATTCCCTAATTTTATTTCTATTAATATTGTTGTCCTAATTCTAACACGAAATGCATCCCTTCTAATAAAATTGAAAATCATGGCCCAACCCCCAAGTTCCCCAGCCCCCTTCCATCTCGGAAAAATGAATGAATAACTTTCCCATCCGCGAATCCGAAGAAAAAAAAATAATTATATCCAAACACGACAACCTTAGATAAATGATGATTACACCTCTAAATAAGATATGGAAAAATTTTAAAAAAAAACCCCCAAAAAACATTAAGGTTTTAGTGTACTCCCGAGGGGGCCTGGGGTCCCCCTCGGTATTTTTCCAAGGGGAACCAATTGGAAAAAGGGTAATAAATCACAACACAAACACAAAGAATAAGAAGAATTTGCCCCAATATATTTGGGGGGGTTCCACGCGTCCCCTTACCCCTGAATAAGTCCTTTGGACCCCACCAGCCCGCCCCTTCATTTGCGAAAAACCATGTGTTTTCACTTTTCCGGTTTTTTTAGTTTGTGCGAGAAAATTAGGAGTTTTGGTAACGACGGGAATTCGCCGCGGAAACAAGGAAGAACAGGGCCCCCCCCCTAACGGGTAAGTTAACCATTAAGAAAATGAAAAAGTGGGAATATCGCAATAATTTCCAATACCCCTTTTTGGGAAATGTTAAGTGACCCTTGAAATCATCCCGTTCAAGAATACGCGGCTAAAAACTAAAACCCTAGTAGGAAGGCCCTTGAATCGATCCCACCCCGTCGCCCCCGAAAGAATATAATTTCTTCAACTTTCGGTTTAGCTTCCAAGAAAATCGCAAAAGGTTTTCTTTGCCACAGAAGCGGAGGTAAATGAAACTTAAAATCAGAACCAAACACATCAAAAATTTGGGTAAATTTATTTAAAAAAATTAAGCTAAGAAAAAGACATTAATTTTTAAGAGCTTTAATTTACCGAATTTTTTTTGAGGAACGTATTGGTCCCCATAATGATCCCGCCCAACTTTTCCCCACCATTTTACGCTGCGTTTCTGAATTGTCCGCCCTTTTTGTTCGCCGTGACAATCGGTTACTAACAAATATGTACCCCGGGTACGGAAAAATTGGTAATACAAAAAGAACGTTTTTTGGGTCATTGCCAAAATGTACTGCCGGCACATTTTATGTAGGTGTACCTAAAAAACTCGACCCGAGAGTTCTTGTATTTTCCGCGATACACGAGGCTTGTGGACCGTGAAACCCGCATCAACACTGGGCGGTTGTTTCGCCGTTTGGTGGAGCTATGACTCGTTTAATAAGAAAACCAAATGGGTACAAGTTACTAATGCGAATATTAACAAGGAAAGTTCAACTATTAACGGTCAAGAAATATGGAAATGGATTAATTGCCTCCCAAAAATTGAAATTTCCCTCCATACATGAGAAATTAAACAAGGTGCAACGTTAATAAAAATTGGTTGTCAAACTGGGATTCCCGATCCCGACTACTTTGAAAAACGCACTGTGGTTACTACGGAAACTCGGATTGGCCCAGGGTACAATAACCCCCGGCCCAAAATGGGAACCCGAAGAAAATAAAATGGTTAAAAAAACATTCCTTTGGTGAAGTAGGCAATTCCCGTAACCCGGTAACACAATATTTCTGTAAAGGTCCCCCGATCTGACAAAAGACCAATTCACTGTGCGAAAGAATACATTGTCCTTTGTTTGGAAAACAACCCCGCATCCTGAAGAGTTCAAACTTAATGAAAATCTAAAAGCGTGTTAATTCTTTAAAACCAACCTAGCCAATAAAATTGGTAATCATGGAGGATTTTTTTACGCTTGCCAACAAATTGCAAAAGTAGAACTGAAATGAACTTTACCAAAAACTTTTAGAACAATGCCTTGAAAATTACAACATATTCGCTTCGTTTTTATTTAGAAGTTCCAGATTTGTCCATAAATCCCTTTGTAAAAAAGACCACAACAAATTCTTTTGAGTGGTGGCAGATTTTGTGGTTTTTTCCTGAACAGTCCAATAAATTATGTTACATGGCTGTTCAAATTTGGAGGAAAAAGACCCACATAAGAACCATAAAATAATCGCGAGATTTATTGATTTTTCTTTTTGATGTAAAATTTGCTATAAATTGCTTTCGGTTTCGCTTGGTGTTTCTGAAAAGTTAAGGAACTATCCGCCTTGTTTTTATTGGGATTCCTTGCTGTCCAGTCCTTCTCTCTTTACTTTTGGGCTTATCCACTTTCTACTTGTTAACAGCACTCTTGTAATATTTGTGCCACACTGCAGGGTTAGTTTTCATATGTTAAACTGTGATGGTTTCACCACCATCACCACCTCTACAAATCGCATTTACTATGTCATCTACAATTACAAAGCCGGGTAACTCACCTAGCTTTTTAGCTCTGACATATTGATCATCAGTTCTTTGTAACATGCTTCTAGTTTCTTGGGTTGCATCAATCTGATTAGAATCAGATCCCTGATCTGCTCCTAATTTTTGACTGTCGGTACACGAGCAGTAAAACAGTAGAAGCAGATCGAGGATCTAATTTTAATCCGATT